>JAQQSZ010017331.1:0-10823 GCA_028646595.1 Phalanger gymnotis | reverse complement strand
CTTCCCTTCCCTTCCCTTCCCTTCCCTTCCCTTCCCTTTTCCCTTCCGTTCTCCTTTCCTCTCTCTTCCTTTCCATTCCCCTCTGCTGGTATACACCCCAGTCTCTTGACCTTCCTCCAGCTATGCTTTCATTTCTTGTCCTGACTTCTTCACATCCCCTATTGTTTCCTTCTTTTCCCCTCTCTCTTAGGTAGGGGACTGGCTGAACTTTCAGTCTTAAGCTCTCTAGGGCTCACATAGGGCACAGGTGAATCTCCACTGATAATGGGTTTAAAAACCCTTCATAACCTGGCTCAGCCAACACTTTGAGTCTTACTACCCTTTACTCCCCTTCACGTGCTTCCTGATATAACCACACCAGAATGCTTTGCATTCCTCATTTATAATGCCCTGAGCCCTTGCACATTCTTTCTTCCCTGGCTGGAATGCTGTCCATTCTCACCTCTGCCTTTGAGGATTCCTGCTTAGCTTCGGGGCTCACCTCCCAAATGAAGCCTTTTTGGGGTCCCCCTCCCCCCGCTAGCCCTTCTTTCCCCCATCCCCAAATTTGCATTTACTTTGCATGTATTTTGTATTTACTTGTCTGTGTACCTGGTTATTTCTTCCAATAGAATGTAAGAGCCTTAAAGAAGTGACTTTTCTTTTTTTAATCTCTAGTACCTAGCATAGATGCTAAAATATTTTTAATAAGTCGGTTTCCTGATTGCTTATTGGGGAAGAATTTGCAGAGGAGGTGTTATCTGAGCTGAGACCTCGAGGGAAAATAAGGATAATTCAGAGGGGTAGACATGAGGAGGGAGTGTATACCAAACATGAGGGATAGGTTGAACAAATGTGCAGAGGCTTGAGTGCAGTGTTGGGTTTAACACTGGTGTCCATAGGGAACTCACTTTCCCCTGGATGCTTACAGCATTGTCTGAACCATTCAAATGACATCGATCTTATCCTGTCTGATATGGTTAATCATTTTCTATGTGTCTGTGTTGCTTCCCCCTCCTAGACAGTAAGCTCATTGAGGACAGGAGCTGTGTCTCATTTTCCCTGGTGTACTTCACAGACATGAGGCCCAGGCACACATTTGGTACTCAATAGATGCCTTGCTGATTGACAGATGTTAGTTCACAGAAAGCTCTCCCCCTTCTCTAGGTCCTACTACAGATTGTCTGTCTTTCAGACCTTTTGTGTAAATGGGTCTCCTCTAAAGCAAACTAATGACACCCTGTCTATAGAAACACCCTTTGTTCCTATTCTTTCAAGCATGTCTGCTGTGAATTGTTCTGAATACTGTGAATGTGGCTTGTCGCACTCTGTCATTTCTACCAGGAAGCCTAAAACCGATTCATCGATGACGCGGGGTATCTTGATGCCTAGAGCAATTGTCAAGGTCCACCTGGCCCTTGGGCCAGGTTCTTACATGGAATCTTTTCTCTGGACCTGAAGGAGGTGCTGCCCCTGCTCTGAGCTTATCCCTTACCTGACTGAATGCCTTTGTATGAGCTGTTCCCCAGGCCTAAAATGCTCTTCTTCCTTGCCTCCGTCTCTTAGCTTCCCTGGCTTCCTCTGACACACATAAAATCCACCCTTCTGCAAGAGACCCGTTCTGGTCCCTCTGTCTTCTTGCAAGCCCTGCCCAGCCCCCCAGCCCCTTAATGCCTTCCTCTGATATGACCTCTCCTTTACACCATATGTCTAATAGGTGTGGGGGTTGTTTAAGTGTTGTCTCCCTACTAGAATATGAGCTTTTTGAGACCAGGTATTGTGTTTTCACCTGTCGTTGTATTCCTAGTACTTAGCACAGTGCCTGGAACATAGTAAGTAGTTAATAAAAGGATGATTCACTGACTGACAGGGGCCTTCTGCTCGGACCTCTTTCTCAGAGCCTTGGGGACCAGCTAGGGAGCACAAGAGGGAGGCTAATAGGTGGGAAGGATTCATGGATCCCACTCAGCCTCCTACCTAGGGAGGAATTCCTTCTGTTCTCATGGCTCCTGATTTTTTGTCATGAACTGGTAGTAGGTTTTTTGCTGCCCTTGGCTTCCCCAGGGTTGGATCTCACAAACTGCTGAGAGACAGACGGTACTCCAGGGCTAGCCTGAGACAGAAATGATGCGTCACCTGGCTGGGATGGCTTGATGTGTTACAGTGACTCAGAAGGGATGTCTCTCAGCTGGCTGTGTGTGGCATTCTGGGACACCATCCCAGGCCTGAGTTAGAAGTGATGGGAGAGTGTCTGGTACTATCAAAGCCAAATTGGTACTTTTGTTAAAAAGACCCCAAATTTATACAGAGTGTAGGCCAAAGCAAAGAAAGGATTTCTGAATCATCAGATTTACTTTTAGCAAAGTACCTGCTTGTCCGAAGGGAAGGAACTATGGCGTGGTTTGGAAAGAACACTGGGCAGCTAGCGGTGGAGAGAGCACTGGACCTGGAGTCAGGAAGACTCATCTTCCTGAGTTCAAATTTGGCCTCAAACACTTACTAGCTGTGTGACCCTGGGCAAGTCACTTAACCTGGTTTGCCTCAGTTTCCCCATCTGTAAAATGATCTGGAGAAGGAAATGGCAAACCACTCCCATATCTCTGCCAGAAATCTCCAAATGGGTCATGACGTCAGACACGACTGAAATGACTGAACAACAAACAACAGGAAAGAACATTCTCTCTGGAGTTAGATATCAGCCTGAGTTCAAACACTACCCCTGTTGCTTAGTCGCTGTGTGACCTTGGGCAGATCATTCATCTTCTCTGGGCCCCCGATTCCTAACATGTAAAAATGAGGAGGCTGTGCCGTATGATCTCAAAGGGCGCTTCTAGCACTAAATCCTGTACTTCTACCAGACGCTTGGAGAAGGAGCACAGACAGATACGGACTTGGAGGAGCAGCATCACAGATGGGTGAAAAGAGCACCGGAGCCCAGAGCAGCCTTCTTGCTGTTTGAAGTTGAGGTCTGCTGCTTACTGTCTTCATGACCTTGGATGAGTCATTCTCCCTCTCTTGGCATCAATTTACTCATTTAACAATGAAGTTGAAAAGATGAGAGGAACAGGCAATTATTAAGTGCCTACTCTGCGCCATGGACTGCGTTAAGTGCTTCACAAAATTATCACTCATGACAACTTTGGGATGTAGGTGTCCCATTTGATGGTTGAGGAAACTGAGGTAGAGAGTAAGTGACTTACCCAGTATCCCATAGTAAATATGAACATGAACTCAGGAAACATCTGGGGCTGGATTTGAACTCAGGTCTACCTGCCTCCAGGTCCAGGACTGTCCGCCCTAACCCGTCTGCCTAGGTAAGAGAACAATATTCAGACTGGCTACAACAATATATATGAAAAAGATCACGAATAGCAAACTTCAGTGTCGCTAAGTGAAAAGTCAGGGACGGTTTTGGAGAATAAATAGTGTGGCGTCGCCCGTTCCTCTACGCAGCGAAGTGCGGGGGACCGCTGGGACAGGGTGTCGTATACTCTGTCAGACACGATCGTACTATTGTGTGTTTTTAAGTGGTTTTAATTAAGGTTTTTCTTTGTTACAAGGGAAGGCACAGTTTTGTGGGAGGGCTGTAGTGGAAGAAGAGGAGGAGTATTTCCAGAAGTCCTGGGATAAAAGAATAAAAGCCATCGGCAACAAAACCAAAACCAAAACAGGGTCACGGGTTAAAAACCCCCAGACTAGATGAGTTCTTGGGTCCCTTCCAACTCTAAGCTCTTGTAAGCCTATGTATTCTCCTCTCACTAAAGTAGCATGTGCCCTTACCTCATAGATACTTGAACTCGTTTGAACCCCTGGAGTCTGGCACTTTTTTTTAGCTTCTCCTGAGATGAACACAAAATAGGTGCTCTGTAGGGTCAGTTGAGTGAGGTTTGCCTGGCTTGGTAGCACATATTAACAATTACTACTGGTATGAAGGAATATATTTTTCTGCAGGCTTTGCTCATCTTTGAAAATGCAGTTTCTTAAAAGATCCTTCCCTGTGGGAAAAACAGCCTTGACTCTTCTAATATTATCCTCAGCAATAACATTAAATGACAAAGCCATATAAGCAGGTTCCACGGTATTTATAATTACAATAATTGTCCCCTGCATTTGTGAAACTTCTCTCCCTGAGAAGCTTAATGCACTCTCCATGCATTATCCAATTAATTCTGGAAACGTCCCAGGGAGATAGGTAGGGAGCAGATACTATCACCCACCATTTTACTGAAATAGATCCTGCTGCCCATAGATGTTAAGTGACTTGCCTAAGGTCACACAGAGAGTCAGAAATTGAACCCAGTTCAGGGCTTGGTTGATTAGTGTGCCTTGTGGAAGCATTTAATTTCCCAGTCCATGGTGCCCTGGTTTGAAATAATAGCTAAACTGCTACAATCCTCATAAAATTAGCTTAAATTTCCTTTCTGTCATGAAGGCCATTTGCAGATATCTGGACTATATTAGCATTTTCCAGCCCCCAATCCTTAAAGACCTCTGCCCACTGACCATGTTGCTTACCATCCCTCATGGTCTAGTTTGCCAAGGGACAATTCTCAGAAGAGTATTTAGTCGGTGAATAAAAATGCTGGGTGAATAGCGGACAATGGCAAAGGGAAGTAACCAAGCTAGATAAATTTTATGAGTTGAAGAACAAATTAACTATGAAGAACAACCTCTTTTTTTTTTGAGAAACAATCAACATAGTCATAATTGTTTAAGTAGCTCCTTTGATGGTGTGGTTTTATGAGGTAGCATCGGCTGAATAATAAATGCTTCATCCTCTTCATCCATAGGGTACCCTGGAGATGAACATCAGGCTTCTACAAAGCTCACTCCTGAGAAGCCAGGTGAAAATTTTTTTCTGGGGAACCTCAGACTGTTCATGGAATCTTGGGGAACGCAGGTTCCTTCTTAACTTCCGCCTCATGTGCCTGTCCCATTGGCACCTCAAATTCAGCAAGTCCAAAACTGAATTCATAATCTTTTCCCCAAATCTTGCCCCTTTCCCCAACTTGTCTGTTTCTATTGTGGGAACCACTATACCTCCAGTCACCCAGGCTTGATGCCGTGGAGTCATCTCTGTCTCTCTTCTTGTCCTCTTTCCTTTGTCTCTTTCTACTCTGATCATCGCTCACTCCTGGCAATCATGTGCCAAGTCCTGATAGTTCACTATCTTTAATGTGTCTCCTATCTATCCCCTTCTCTACTCACACAGCTACCGCCCTAGTTCAGATCTTCATCGCCTCTCACCTGGACTATGGAAATAGCTTTCTTATTGATGTCCCTGCTTCCAGTCTCCCCTTTTCAAATCTGTCTTCCACACAGCTGTCAAAATTAAGCTTCCAAAAGCACATGGCAGACCGCATCACTCCCATGTTCCAGAATATTCATTGGTTCCCTAGTTCCTATAGGAGAAAATGCAAATATCTCAGCTTGGCATTTACAGCTCACGACCATCTGGCTCCAACCTACCTTTCCAGACTAGTTTCATACTTGTTCCCTGCACACACTTCATGTTTCAGCCAAACTGGCTTGCTAGCTGTTCTCCAAGCTTGCCTTGTCTCGTGCCTCCACGCATATGTCTAGGCTCTCTCTCATGCCTGGAATACACACTCTCAGCTATAATTGTTGTAATCTTTCTCTTTCTGCAAGGTTCAATCCAGCCTTCTTTAATTCATTGCCCTACTCTCTTCAGCTCTGAAAAATTTTTTTCTCAGGGGCAGCTAGGTGGTGCAGTGAGTAGAGCACTGGCCCTGGAATCAGGAGGACTTGAGTTCAAATGCAGCCTCAGACGCTTGACATACATACTAGCTGTGTGACCGTGGGCAAGTCACTTAACCCCAATTGCCCTACCTTCTCCCTTCCAAAAAAATTTCTCCCCAAATGTTCTGAGAAAGCTTTATCTAGTTTTCTCTGTTACCTTGTATGAGCACATTGCACCTTAGGCTACACTTATTTGTGTGTATTTATTCTCCTCCCACTCTTCCTCCTGCCCAATTAAGTTCCTTGAACACAGAGACTCTGATTTTTCACCTTTCTGCTCCTCATACCTAGACCAACCGTTTGCAGAAGACCTCATCAGTCCAGAGCTCCTGATGACTCTCCAAATAGATTTAGTCATAGAAAGGTAGAGCAGGAAGGCATCTCAGACAAAGTCTGGCCCAATTTCCTCATTGTGCAGAGAAGGAAAAAGACCCAGAAGTGGAAGGAACTTGCCTGAAATTAATGCCAGACCTAGGACATGAGCTCAGGTCTTCTGACTCCTAATCTCATGAGCTTTCCACTACTCCTTAATGAGACTCCACAGAGGCCATCCCCTCTCCTTGCCCTCCACCCTTGTCCCTTACTGCAGAGGTGGCTGGTGGTGCAGTGGATAGAGCATTGCATCTAGAGTTAGGAAGATTAGCATTTAAGACCAGTCTCAGACACTTACTAGCTGTGTGACCCTGAGCAAATGATTAAACTCCTGTTTGCCTCAGTTTCCCTAACTATAAAATGGGGATAATAATAAGATCTACCTCCCAGGGTTGTTGTGGGGATCAAATAAGATAGTATTTGTAAAATTGCTTACCACAAATTTGCCTGGCACAGGTTTATTCCATTCCCTCCCTTTCCCCTTCCCTCTTACAGATATTTGAGGGCTATAATTAAAAGTATTCTATCGTAGTAATGCCTATCTGGGAGTCAAAAAGGCTATGCGACCTTCTTGATTTGACCTTCCAGGAGGCTGATTTTAGGAAAGGACCAGCCATTTTGCCAGCTCATAACATCCCTTGTCCTTCCAAGGCATATTCCTTGTCCTTTGGACCAGGGTACCTTGCAGAGATCACATCCCTTTCTTCCTTCTTTCTTTCCTTCTTTCCTTCCATCCTTCCATCTTTCCTTTCTTCCTTCTTTCTTTCCTCCCTCTCTCCCTTCCTTCCTTCATCCCTTCCTTCCTTCTTTCCTCCCTCCCTTCCTTCCTCTCCCTTCCTTCCTTCCTTCCTTCCTTCCTTCCTTCCTTCCTTCCTTCCTTCCTTCCTTCCTTCCTTCCTTCCTTCCTTCCTTCCTCTCCCTTCCTTCCTTCCTTCTTTCCTTCCTGCCTGTCTACCTTCCTTCCTTCCTTGCTTCTTTCCTGCCTTCCTGTCTTCCTGCCTTCCTCAACCTGCCTAAAAGAAGCACAATCTGAGGGTGGTGTTGGGGAAAGGGGGCATCTTTGCTGGAAAAAAGCTGCTCAGCACTGGTGCCTTGTTATGGGCTGTCCCTTAGGCCCCAAACACTCCTCACATCTATTTCTTGTCTTTTTTGGTCTCCTTCAGGACTCAGCTAAATCTCTTCTTTTGTAAGAGGTCTTTCCCCCACTTACCCATCCTCTTCATCTGCTACTGCCTTCCCTCTGAGATTACTTCCCATTTGCTCTATGTATTTCTTCTATTTACACAGTCATTTGCATCTTATCTCCCCCGGTAGAATACTTTCATAAATTAAAAAAAAATCTTAAATTTTTAAAAATTTAATTATTTTTAGCTCCTTGAAGGCTACGGCTGAGGTTTTGCCTTTCTTTGTCTGTCTAGTGCCTGCTACACAGCGAGCACTTAATAAGTGCACGTTAGCTAATTTCTGGGACACACTAGGACACTGAACACATGCTTGGGTGGGGGACACGTGCGCCAGGATGCCCATGAATACACTAAGAAGCAATGTGTAGCTTATGCTCTCTTTTAGCTTTTCTTGAACAGAGTTGCCAAACCCTAGGGCCTACACTTGGCCAAAATCACGAAGTCACCAAAGCCTGTCTTTGGACCCCTGTGCGCCATTTTACAAAAATGAAGGTGGGAAGAAAGAACAGTTCAGGTGCAGGTAATAATAGCCTGAGCAAAGATATGGAGGTGTAACAGCAAGGTATGTTTTTGGTGGACCAAGGCTTATTCGGTTGGGTTGAAGCTTAGAATGAGTGGAAGGGAGTGATAAGAAATTAGGCTCTATCCCTCTCTCAGAGCCCAGGGCTGACCTACCATGCAGAAGGCACATTATTAAAATATTAGATTGAGGGAGATGATTACTTCTGCACCCTCCCCCCATCCTACCTTCTACCTCCTTTCTGACCCCTCCCTCCTCCCAGGGATTGAGGTTCTGGTGGTCAAGTTACCGTAGGACCTTGGATTGAACTCTGAGGAATAGATTTCTCCCTCTTGTAAGGACTGCTGTGGACTATAAGCAGTTCACACCAAGGCCATCGATGGAGCAATGGAGATGAAGGCCAGCGTGTGTCAGCCATTGTGGAATTCTGAGGCCCTCCTGAGCCGCAGATTGGTATCACCCTACTCTCTGTCCTCTTGGCCATGGTATTCCTCGAACCAGCTTTCAGATGTCCCAGGTTCTAGGGTCTTCCCAATGCACCTTGGCATATCTCAGGATCTTTCTAGTGATTTCCTCTCTGATCTCCAACCTTGTCCCAGAAGTCAAAATTGCTTATTACAGTTTTGACGGTTGTACACATGAGTCTAGAACTTAGGAAATCTAGATCTGAGAATTATTTGCTGTAAGGTTAATGAAGAATAAGACCTCCACACATCCATAGGCCTCATGTGGAGCCCATTGAAGGGAAGCTTGCCTGCATGTAGGAAAGCTTACATGCCTTTTGTTAATTTCTAATTAGGCACTGACCCTAAAGAGTGTATATTCTGAGAGGTGAGCTTTTGCTTTGGGGGCTTGCTTATGAGAAAGATGTGATTCCTTGGTTGAGACTCTGAGTGGTCGCATGTTTAGAGCTCCCCAGCTCTTCGGAGGTGAAGGCTCTCTTGATTCAGTGGTGGATGAAAAGCTTTGATTCAGGCAGTAGAACCCTGTCTGTTGGTCTTTATTTCTCTTTGTATTTTTTCTATGTAATTAAAGAAGATCATTGATTCCTTTTAAGTTACTTTCTTTAGTAAAGCAGATCTAAGAACCTGCACTAGCAGCCGTCCTGGGTATGCCAGTGTGGTAGCCTTTATATTTGTATAGAGGGGGCCACCTAAAGTCTTGAAAGAGATGGCCAGGGGAGAGCAGGTAGAAAGAGAGAAGAGGGCCGAGGACAGACCTCTGTGGAATGCCCACATTGAGGGCCTTGTGAGAGGGATGAGGATCTGGTGAAAGAGACAGAGGTGAAGTCATTAGACAATAGGAGGAGAACCAGGAAATCGTGGCTTTTCCAGAGCTTAGGGAAGCCCATAGGGTCATAGATTTAGAGTCTATAATGGAGTAATGATGGTGGGAACAGAGTGGAAGAGGTAGAGATAAGAGATGTTGAAGAGTTATACTTGACAGGACTTTGTAACTGGTTTTACATGAAAGGTAGGGGAGGGGAAAGAGACCAAGTTAAGCTTAAGGTTACAAACATAGACCCAGTACCCATCTGGATGCACCACAGAGACAAGTGTTTACTGATTTAAATAGAGCAGCAACTTGGGCTAAACTTGCCTGTTATTGCACACTCATGCAGACTCAGTTTTAGGGGGCATCTGTGTTTTAAATGTAAAGCCCAGTAAAGGCAGTGGTTAACATAAAGGAGTGAAAATATAATACTGGAATTTCAGGCACTGTGATAGGCTAAAACTGGAGGGTTGTTTTTTATTGTTATTGTTGGGGGCTGGGGAGGGATGGTGGTGGTGGTGGTGCCTCTAGGGAATCCCTCATTCCAACATCTATTCTAGATGATAATCTTCTCTCTCTACATACAGAGTTAACTTTGAGTTGGAGACATATATTTGTACCCTTTCTCCTTCCCAAGCATGTTCCTGTCCACATACATGTATGTCCACATTGCTCTTGGTGAGGTCTGTCATTGTTCCCTGAACTTGAGGGCTGTGGCCGATTGTTACCAATCTCGTGGATCGTGGGTCATAAAACATCCTATTTTCCTCCTAGGTGTCCCCTCTTGTAGTACAGTGGGGTGGGGCTGGGAAGCCCCGGCTCTGTTTACACTAGGAAGGATGAAGAGCTGAGCCGTGTGCCCGGTGTACAAGGCACTGGACTCTGGGAGCTGCCCATTTAAAGCAGCAAGCACCTGCCGGGCCCTTAGCGCAGAAAAGTGGGTCTCCAGGTTTCACGCTCCTGCCCTATGATTATACAATAGATTTAAAGTCTCTGATATCTACAAATCTACATCAAAATATATTCTTGAGCTGTAGGGAACGTCTCAGAATTGTTAACCTTCTCCCCAGGTATTAGAGGTAACACACTGTGAGATTAGATGTATATTTTCTTCAAGCTATACCACCCATTGAGGAGTTCATATTTACATCTTTTGTTGATATTTTTATAGATTAAAAGCGCCTCTTTACTAGGTGATAATTCTGCTAAGTACTGTAATTTGCTGCCATTAATATTTGTCTGAGTCCTAGTTTGCAAAATATATTTGAAACCACTTTAGAAAGTCGCATAATTGCTTCTTTGTCGAGCTGGTAAAATGAGTAGTTTCTTTATCCAGGCTTTATCCTGTTAACCTTAGAGGTGAGTGACTGCTCACAGGAGTACTTGGGGAATGTCTTAGCACCGTTGAGCCATTTAATTTCAGGCCTGATTTCATAGCGGTGACACACAATTGGCTCTGAGCAAGCTTACAGGCATTTCAGCGGTTTGTTGTTCAGCTCAAATGAAGGCCTGCTTCCTTCCAATAGAAAGGAAATGGATACACCTGTAGACGATGCTTATGTAATTGATCCTGGCACTCCTCCTGTGAGATTCTCAAGACCTGGGACTGGATTGTGCAGGAGGGAGGGGGGCATCTGAGAAACCACCTGGGCTTTCTTTGGCAGCCTAAGGTATGGTTCTGCTAACTTTATGGAGGCCCTCAGGCATCTTAACTTGGGGACAAGGGGCCCGTGCTT
>JAQQSZ010017330.1:0-10823 GCA_028646595.1 Phalanger gymnotis | reverse complement strand
TTGCCATTTGAGTTAGTCTATTTTTTAAGGTGTTGTTTTCTTCAGTATACTTTTCAGTATTTTTTGAGTCTCCTTTAGCAAGTCATTGACTTGTTTTTCATGGTTTTCTCACATCGTTCTCATTTGTCTTCCCAATGTTTCCTCTACTTCTCTAACTTGCTTTTCCAAATCTTTTTTGAGCTCTTCCATGGCCTGAGACCAGTTCATGTTTTTCTAGGAGGCTTTTGTTGTAGGCTCTTTGACTTTGTTGACTTCTTCTGGCTGTATGTTTTGGTCTTCTTTGTCACCAAAGAAAGGTTCTAAAGTCTGAGACTGAATCTGGGTGCGTTTTTGCTACCTGGCCATGTTCCCAGCCAACTTATTTGACCCTTGAGTTTTTCAGCAGGGTATGACTGCTTGTAGAGTAAAGTATGTTCCAAGCTTGGGGGGATGAGCTGTGTATTTCAAAGCTATTACAGCCAGCTCTGCCACACCAGCACTCCTCCTTCCCCAAGAACCCCCAACCAGGACTGGACTTAGATCTTCAGCAGGCTCTGCACTCCTGCTCTGATCTGCCCCTTAATTCCTCCCACCAGATGGGCCTGGGGCCTGAAGCAACTACAGCTGTAGTTCTATAGCTGCCCCACCTCTGCTGCTCCCGGGATGGTAGCTGAACCGTGAACTCTATCCCCCTGTCCACAGCAGCTTTCCCCACTAACCTTCTCTCTTGTCTTTGGTGTTTGTGGGTTGAGAAATCTGATAACTATCACAGCTCACTGTTTCAGGGCACTAGGGCATGTTTTGCCCGGCTCCTGGTCTGGTTGGTCCGTGCCACCCATGCTGGGCACTGCTCCACTCCCAGCTCCATGCAGGATAGATGTTACCCAGAGACTGTCCAGGCTGTCCTGGGCTAGAGCCCTGCTTCCCTCCGCTATTTTGTGGGTTCTGCATTTCTTCTCTGTTGTCTTTGGTGTTTGTGGGTTGAGAAGTCTGGCAACTGCCATAGCTCGCTGATTCAGGGTGCCAGGGCATGCTCCACCCAGCTCCTGGTCTCGTTGGTCCATGCGGCACTGCTCTGCTCTGCTCTCAGCTCCATGCACGATAGACCTCATGCAGCGACCATCCAGGCTGTCCTGGGCTGGATCTCTGCTTCCCTCTACTATTTTGGGCATTCTGCAGTTCTAGAATTGTTTCAGAGCCATTTTTTATAGGTTTTTGGAGGAACTTGGTGGGGAGCTCATGCTAGTCCCTGCTTTCCAGATGCCATCTTCCCTAGCTTGGTAGTTATGCTTCTAAAACCAGCTCATAAATCCCCTCCAGCATGTTTTCCTTTAACAATCATCTTTACATTTAAATGTCTCTGTCTTTAGCTCTCCAAACCTTCAACATTTGTTGGTCTTCCCCATTATATGTACATCATACAAATCATCTAGATGAAAATTGAAAATTTTAATCAATTGTATATAGATTTATCCAAATGCTTAAGAGTTTGAGATCACATTAACCAAATGTACAGACATTTCAATGGGCTACCTATTCAGGATGAAGTGTGTCACTTACTACCATTTATTATGCTTGTCTTTTCTGATTGTTCTCTTTGAGGCACTGTGTTGAAAGTCTATGTAGGCCAAATACTTCAGTTGATCTCAAGGATGGGTAACTGAAATAAAATGATAATGAAGCATAGATTTCCAATCTTTCTTCTCTTTCACAGCCAAACTCATAGAAAGAATCATCATTACTCATTATTTCCTTCCATTTACTTTTAAACCCCTTGAAATCTAGCCCCACCATGGCCCCACTATTCCAATGAAACTCCTAAGTTTACCAATCATGTACTAACTACCAGCTCTGATGAAGGTGCCCCTCACTGGTTACTTCTGGCCATGTCCCAGTTGTTATTCTCCTCAATGGTTTCTGACAGTCTAAACCACCTTCTCTTCCTAGATGTTCTCCTTTAGATTCTGTGGCACTACAATCTCCTACTTCTCCTCTGACCTCTCTGACAGCTCAATCTCCAATGTTAGATCATCTTCCATAATCCTCCCTCTCAGTGAGATACTCCCCAAAATATCTGTTCTAAAATCTCTTATGATATGGGTTCAGTTTTCATCTCTCTGGTGATAACTCCCATGTCTTGCAGCCTCCATCTCTTTCCTTAACTCCAGTTTGTCATCCTCAGCTGCCAGCTGAACACCTTCAATGCATGTCCAAGGCAAAATGGTTATCTTTCCCCCAAACATATCTCTCCTGAAAACTCTCCTATTTCTCAGTCACCTGGTTTGATAATTTTAGTGATCCTTGACTCTTTCCCCTTCTTCACTTACCAAATCCAATCAGCTGCCATATCTTGTTGATTCTACCTTACCAGTATCTCTTGCATCAATCTCTTCCTTCATTCACATTTCTAACATGCTTGTTCAAGCCTTCAGTATCTCTCATTATTATAATTACAACAGACTTCTTTTTTTAAGACTTCTAATTGATCTCCTTTCTTCCAGCTTCTTCACTTTGTAGGACCCTCTCTGATCTACTTCCTCAACTCAGCACTCACAGGTTTTCAGATTGTATTCCTGGCTGGTTGACTGCTCCCCTAGATTCTCAGGCATAATCCATATATCTCTCACTCGTGTATTTCACATTAATTGTCAGTTAATAATCACAATTAGCACATAGCAAAGATATTTCCTAAGATGGGATAGTAAGACCAGAAGCTACTAATCATTCCCACTATAAACATGTGCATTCTCCTACAAATACACACAGTGTCTATAAGACGAGTGGAAATAAACAGTGCCAGTGAGGTATGTATGTAGGGAACAAATGTGGACAAGACTACTTACTCTTCCATTATGAGAGAGCCTTAAAGTACTTTCATTCCTGTGGAGTACTCACAAAGTTCCCCTCTGGGTCCTAGCATCTCTGCTGGAAAGCAAGATCTGCTCTCTTCTCTGAATGTCTACTTCTGATTGTAAGGGCTAGCTTTCTCTTAAATCCTTAAACATTTGTCTTCTTCGCCGCTAGAAGTCATTCCCTGAAGCTGTTTCTGTCCTTAAGTGACGATCTTTGTGTATTTGGGTCTATCTGAATTATATGTTTCTGCTCCCTCAACAGTGCCACAGATTCTCATGAGCCAACTCTCTAACTGATGGTTATATACGGTATCTCTTAGTAATTGAGTAATTTTCCTGTTAAATGTCCTAGTGGATTGGAAATAAAGGGGGTGAAGACAGAGAAAACCATTCCAAGACTCAAGATTGCTTTTCTCTCAGGAGTCAATTTCTTTTTCCATACTGGACTCAAACTGGCAGTACTGTATCTCTTGAGAATCACCTAGAAAAAAAAATCTTTGCAGTAAATTTGTCTGATAAAGGCCTGATATCCAGGCTATTTAAATAATTGATAAATATATAAGAATAAGAGCCATTCCCCAATAGACAATGGTCAAAAGATATAAACAAGCAAGGAAAAATTCTGAACTATCAATAATCATACAAAAATGCTCTGAATCATTAATAATAAGAGAAATAAAAATAAGACAAACTTGAGATTCCACCTCACATCCATTAGCTTAGCAAAGATAACAAATAAGGGAATAGCACTTAATTAGAGAATCTATGAGAGGACAGGTACATTAATCTACTGTTAAAAGAGTTGTGAATTAGTCTAACTATTCTGGAAAGCATTCTGAAATTACTATATACTCTGTCACTAATCCCTACAAACATATGCTTTGACTCAGTGATACCACTACTGGACACCAAAGAAATCAATGAAAGAAGGAAAGGACTCCTATGAACAAGAATAGTCCTAGCAGTACTTTTTCTTGCAGTAAAGAACTGAAAACAAAGTAGATACTGAGCAATTGGGAAATGGCTACACAAATTATGGTCTGTGAATGTAATGGAATATTATTGTGCTATAAGAAGTGATGAAAAAGACATATTCAGAGAAACTTAGGAAGACTTGTATGAATCGATACAGAGTAAAGTGAGTAAAACCAGGACAATTATTTATACAACCACAATATTATAAAGGGGAACGACTTTGAAGGATTTAAGAACCCTGAACAATGTAATTGCCAATTATGACACTAAAAGACTAATAATGAAGCCTTCCTCCCATCTCTTGGTGGAGTCACTAGACTGTAGGTGCAGAGTGAGAGCATGACCATTACAACACAAATTCATCTTGCTTGATGTTAATTTTGTTTTAAAGAAGGAGTTTTATTTAGGAAGACAGAGTCAATGGAGAGGGTGGTAGGCATAGTAATAGTGATCCTTGCTATTGTTGCTGTTTGTCCTTTGTTCTAGAAGAGGACCCTGACATCAGGGAGGCATGCCATGATGTGCAAGTGAATCACCAGCCTCACTTTCTCCTCTGGAGCCATCTGGGTCCTGTGGCAAGATTTAGATCAAGATGACTGGAGATGGCCCTAAATGCAGAGAGATCTTGGTCTTTTTAAGCTAAGGTCTTTCTGAGTTCTCACCTTCACTGAGGCAGTACCCATTCAATAATTGAGGCTAGGTAAGAAATGAACCAAGGAATGGCCCCTTTACCTAATCAAAAAAAATCAGTCTAGGAAGAAAGACCGTCAGGGTTTCTGGCCAAAACAGATAAGAAAATAGGGAAGAGAAGAAAACAAGAACATTAATGCAACACTTTTAAAATACACAGAGAAGACAAGAGGGAAGGTTTCAGAGGAGGACACAGAGAAGCAGGGTAATACAAGTACTACCATGTTAAATTTAATCAGTCAATTAATAAGCATTTATTAAACACCTGCTATGTGCCAGGCCCATGGTAACTCTATAAGAGCATAAATTGCAAAGAATTTGCAAATCTACATGGATAGAAGGAATTTCCTTATTTGGGTATTCCCTATGTCAATGAAAGTACAGGCCCATATCGTATTTATGACAACAACTACTACAATACACATTTATATAGAACTTTACGGTTTATAAAACTACTGGAACGTTGTGAATGACAACAACATGATGGAGTGAAAGTATCTAACTAAACCCAGCTCTCTATACTTCCACCTTAAAAAATGTGCAAATGAAGTAAAATAGCAGTTATAAAAAAGTAGAATCCAATAAATTCCCACAAGACAGATTCTCTTAGAATTTTTTTTGAAAGCCTGAGTTGTACCATTGGCATCCTTGTCTGCCTACCCTCCACCAAGGCTCCTCATTTTGGGTTCATAACAATGCTAAATCAAAGAAAAATTTAAATTATTTAAAGCCAGAACAGACAATCAACAAGAACCTCATTGCCCATCCTAAAATCCATTACAATTCTTGGCTCTCCAAGTTGTACCCATGAGAAAAGTGAACTTTGATTTTGCATTTCATTGAACTCTACAATTGATTTTGTCATGTAAATGCCTAAGTCATGGTTCTCTGTCTCTGAGTTGAGTTTGAAACTTCAGCTGGCCTATAAGGAGTTAAGTTTAGAAATCCAGTTCTCCTGCTAATCATTGTTCTGTTCTTGCCTCAAGGAAACCTGCTATCCTTGAGGAAAATGGGTGGACACCAAGAAGTCTGGCCCAGTATCTGCATACAATAAGCTATTCTTCAAGGACATCTGGTCCACTATCCCTGACCTTGTAGGTAGACTAAAACAATGAACATTTTTTAGTCACAGGAGGGAAGGAAGAAATTGTTACTAACTCCTCATTCCCAAATTTCAACCAATCATACTGTTATCCATGCCTCATCCGTGTAACCAATCATGTTATCTTCAACACCATGATGTAACCATTGTAACCAATTGTATTATTTTCTCACCTACTCCGTTCTGTTCTTTATTCTAACTCTTTATTTTTTTAAAAAAGCTATGTCTTGATCTAGTGGTTTTAGACCACTTGACCATTGACCTGCTTATTAAACTATTTTCTTGCTCAGTAAAATGTGCCTCAGTCTGCCTTTGTTGAATTTCACTCACAACACACAGAAACAGGCACTAAAATTTTGGACTTCATCAAGCAGTAACTGAGTCAAAAAAAAGTTTGAAATTAACTGAAGTGGAGACAATTAACAACACCCTAAATAAATAACTTGTGAGTCTCTCCACAACATCAATTCACCTGCCCCTCCACTGGTAAAATATTCAAAGTTAATTCCCTAGCACAGAGACTAAGGAAAGTGATCAAGCAAAGAAGATCTCCTAATACGATGAAGAAATACTATGAGATAACAGACTCCTAGAATGATTTTGCAATAATGACAGCTAATAAATTTGTTAGAAGACATAACCAAAGAACTGAAAAAAGCAATAAAAAATTGAATTGATCTAGAATAGAAGCTGGGAAACCTTGGCAAAGCAGTTAATAAGTGGAATGCATTGTCCTAAATGCTGGACTGCAAAGGCAAAAAAATATGACCTCTGCCTTCAAGGAGCTTATCCTTTAATGGAAGAGACAATACGTAAACAACTATGCATATCTGGGATTTATACAAGGTAAATGGGAGGTGGGCAGCTAGATGGCACAATGGTTATACTCCAATGCCTAGAATTCGAATCTGGCCTCAGGTACCTATAAGCTGTGTGGCCCTGGGCAAGTCACTTAACCCCATTTGCCTTAGTTTCTATATCTGTAAAATGAGCTGGAGAAAGAAATGGCAAACCAATCCAATATTTTTGCCAAGAAAACCCCAAATAGGGTCATGAAGAGTCAGATATGCCTGAATAACAAAAATGGGAGGTAATCTCAGAAGGAAGTTACTAGCAGTGGGAATGGAAGAGTTGGTGGGGGTGGGAAACAAGCAAGCCCTCTTACAGAAAGTGGGATTTGAACTGAGTCTTAAAGTAAGACAAGGAAGTCAGTAATCAGAGTTGAGAAGAGAAAGCATTCCAGGCATAGGGGACAGCCAATGAAAAGACAGAGAGTCCAGAGAGAGTGTCATGTACAAGGAACAACAAAAATGCCTGTGTTACTGAATGTAGAAGAGTGGCCACTAAAGCTTGCATAAGGATCCCTGTGGGCTGTGTATGGACTTAGAAAATGACAGATTAACATTATCTATGTTCTGTTGTATTTTTATTTATTTCACTAAATATTTCCTAATTACATTTTAATCTGGTTCTGATCCCAGGCAGAGGTGTTGCTGATGCATATATGATACCTCTGTTGGAGAAAAGACAGAAAAAGTAGGAAGAGGCAAGGTTATGAAGGGTTTAAAAGCCAAACGGAGTTTTTTTTTTATGTTTGATCCTGAAAGCAACAGGGAGTTACTGTAGTTCTTTGAGTAAGAATGATCAGACCTCAGCTTTAGGAATGTCTCTTTAGTGTCTGACTAGAGGATAAACTGGAATGAGGGAAACTTGCAAGTAAGGAGATCAACCAGCAGGCACCTGCAATAGTCTGGGGTACAGGGATAAGTGTCTGTACCAGCATGGTGGCTATGTAAGGTGGAGAGAAGGTGTTGTATGTAAGAGATGTTTCAAAGGCATTGCAACATCTTGGTTATATACAGTGAGTGAGAAAAGTCAAGGATGTCACCTAGGTTGTGAGTGCCTTAGACAGAAATAGGGCAGTGAGGAAGAATGAAGGATTTCAGGGGAAATTTAAATCATATGATTTTGCATATGTGATTGCCGAACTTTTGATCATATATCCTTATCAGTAAAAAAAAAAAGTTTGAGGATGCATTTAAAATATGCATGTATTGATTTGTAAATTATATACATGCACTACTGAATTAATAATGTATCATGTATGTGATAAAATATACACAAAGCTAAAATTAAAATCATGTAATAAAAATAAAATAATTTTTTAAATTAATAGAACAAAAACCTGACATACGGACTGAATAGGGATTTAACTTTCAGTCTACATACTAAATATTAGTAAAGCTCAATTTTATTCTAACTTTTTAAATAAAAATAAATAGAAATTGAAGTTCTAACATTTTCCCCACACCCTAATAGATCTTTCACCCTTTCCCCCCTCCACTTTAGAGACTTCTGACCTACGCAGTACAAGTAATATTTTCCCAATTTTACAAAGGAGGAGCCTAAGATCCAGAAAGTGGCTATTTCTATTTTCATCCTCCCCATTAAAATTCCGAGGCTGGGGCCAGGATTTGTTCTTTAGTATCTGACTCTGAGGCTCCTTTTCTGTCAAGCCAATCTCTGAGGCACTTAATAGGTGGCTTATACCTCATATCAAGAACCAAATGCTCACAGCTCTCTTGGCCATCTGTCACCATTGACCCCCAGCAGCCCTTCTTCTATGTAGGGAGCTCCTCACTGACAAAGATAAAACGAAGGTAGGAAAGCTTACTAGCATCTTGGGGTGAATAATAAAATGGTACTGTCACTCCAAATGTTTAGGTATGTATGTTTAATTTTCAAGAAATGTTCACAATTCCAAAGAATTGAAACTGTAATTGGAGGAAAATGTCACCAGGTGGAGATGGTGTCTTCCCTGGAACAATAGGCTTAGCCTGAAATTAAATTTACTTGAAATGGCAATAAAAACAAACCATTGTTTTGCAAAACCAGAATTCACTATTAAAGCAGATAAACCTCTACATTAAACAGTATTGCCAAGCTTTTGAGTTAAAATAGGATACTTAATAAAACACTTTCAAATAAAATGAACCTCTAAGTAACTAGTAGCTACCTTTTTCATTAAGCCTTAAATGTTATTGATTTATTTCAGCTGTTAATCTTATTCTTAGTCTTTGGCTATTCAAGGTCTTTCATAATTTACCTCTTTTATCTTTATATGGAATGTAGAATATGAGTTTCTTAAAGGCAGAGACTGTTAAATTTTTGCCTTTGGTATACACAGCACTTAGCAAGATGCCTCACACATAACTGCCACTAAATAAATGTTATTTAAATTGAACTGAAGTGGAATCTTTTATAGGATGCAAATAACTCCACTGCTTCTGTCATCTCATCTGTTATCAAATTCTCTTCAACCATTTCCTGTATAGAGAGAAGCTTTAAAACCCTTAGCAAGATACAATTTTCTATCAGCTGCTGACTTTCGAAAGAAAAACTGACTTGCATTTCTGACTTTCCAGTTCTTCATTCCAACTTTTTCTACCAATGGCAAAATCAAATGTAATGGCTACCATTTATGGATTCTTGGCATAGATTATCTCATTTAATCCTTACAAACAGCCCTTACACTTTAATCTTAGTGTAAAATGGAGATAATAGCATTATCTACCTTACAAAGCTGTTGTGAATATAAAAAGACCTAATATTTATAAAGCACTTGGCACAGTACCTAGCACAAAATAAATACTATACAAATATTTATTCTCTTCCTTTCCCCTTTCCCTCTGAGACTACCTTCAATTTATCCTGTGTAGGTCTTGCCTGTACATAATTGTCTGCATGCCAATTAGAGCTCATTGAGGGCAGGGACTATCTTTGCCTTCCTTTGTATCCCCAGAGTTTAGCACATGCCTGGAACATAGTAGGCACTTAACAAATGTTTATCGATTGATTCTTTGTGTCTGTATGACACTAGACATCAAGGACTTCCTAAGAATTTTGTTTCCAATGCAAAAGTTAAAGAGAATCAATCATAGCTAATGATTTTCATTCCTGAAGAGACCATCCTTAAAATCCCATGACAGGATCAGAAGTGAATTTTTAAACCACAAGTTGGCCGAGGGAAGTTTTCACAAGATTCCATGCCTGTCATCTGAGACCATCTTGGACAGTTTGATGAACTGGCTGGGTAGGTTTGTTTAGCATCAAGCTTTTGACTTTGTTGGATGCCAGATGCTAAGGGTGGGCTGGTGTTCACCCTGGCTTTTCAGTAGTTACTAGGTTGCTCAAGAACATGAAGGGATAACAGTTGCCAGGAGCCAAGACCCATCAACAAGTATTGAAATGGCCAGGAATGGATTGTTACAGGTGCTCAGCCAGAAATCAATTCAAAAACACTAGAGGAATGTCGAACCATAAAGCAAGACAGGCAACATAGTGGGCAAGATGAAGGCAAAGAACTGAATTTAAAAAGGGACTAAAATTGAGAGAATTGGACTCTGCAGCTATGGGATCTTGGACAAGTCATTCCCACCTTTGGACTTTTGTCCTGGCCAGCTCTAATAATCTATGATTCTATGAATTCTCCACAGCTGCCTATGGTAACATGCAGACCAGTTGAATTCTACTAATGAGCCCTCTTTCTCTGGCATGTGGAAGATAGGATAGACCAATGATGGCACAGTACCAAAATCCATGTCTTTTGAAGTTCCTTTCCCTGCTTGAATTCTTGACAATGATTATCCCTAAGAAGTTAATTGATGGGAGCAGCTAGGTGGTGCAGTGGATAGAGTAATGTCCCCAGAGTTAAGAGGACCTGAGCTAAAATTCTGTCTCAGATATTTATTTAAGTGTGATCTTGGACAAGTCACTTAAACCAGATAAGCAGATTGCCGAGGCGGGGGGAGAGGGGGAGAGAGAGAGAGAGAGAGAGAGAGAGAGAGAGAGAGAGAGAGAGAGTGTGTGTGTGTGTGTGTGTGTGTGTGTCAGTCCATGATACTAGAGAATTCAGTCATGTAATGTTTTTGTAGTAGTAGATGTTGAGGTTCATCAGGGCCTGATGATCTAACTGGTCAGACCTTCCATAGAAAGAGAGAGATTTTTTCTCTATAAATAGAGATTAGCATGTTTTCTGCTATGTTATAATTTTAAAAATAAAAATATAATGCTCCATTCTAAAGGTAAGAATAAACATTAACCAATATATTCTGTAGGATAATTAATAGAGGCCTGGCCTCAGAGTCAGAAAGATCCGAGTTCAGGTTCTGCCTCTGACACTGTCATAGAAGGCTTCTGGCAACCATGCTGTGCCCACATGTTTG
>JAQQSZ010017329.1:0-10823 GCA_028646595.1 Phalanger gymnotis | reverse complement strand
GTTAGGATACACAGATTTGTTCAAGGGATGAAAAACTACCTAAGCTTAGTGTGTATAGAAGGAAATACATGAGACAAGGTTGCAAAGGTAGGTAGGGTCTTGAACACCAGACTAAGGAGTTTAGATCAGATCTGTACATAAGGATTATGGGTCAGGCAGAAATGTGAAAGAATGATTAGAAAGGAGAGGGACAAGAAGTAGTATTGTTGTAGTAGAAAGAATACTTGATCTGAAATCTCATCAGCTCCTCACAATGACCCTGTGAAGAGGGAGTTATTACGATGCCCATTTTATAAATGAGGAAACCGAGGTTCATAAAAGTCAAGTGACTTAAACAGGGTCACACAATTATCCTAGACTCCATGTCTGGCATTTTCTCCACTACACTACTTAACTTATTAAATGCCCTTCATAAAATGTGGTACTTGGAACTGAATCCAGTGCAACAGGACTATTCTCTCTCTAGTCCTGTGCATATTTTTGGCAATTATGCCATACTGTTTAGTCATATTGTATTTGTGGTCCATTAAAACTCCAAACATACCATTTTTCTCATCTGTGTTTCCATCATCTTGACCTTGTAGCATTGATTTTTTTTTAAACTAAGTGAAAAACTTACCATTTATCCATATTCATTTTCATCTTAGTTAGATTTTGCTCCATGTTCTAGCCTGTCAAGATCTTTCTTGGATCCTGACCATCATCCAATGTGTTAGCTATCCCTCCCAGCTTTGTATTATCTGCAGATTTAATAAGGAAACCATCTATGTCTTTATCCAATTCATTAATTAAAATGTAAAACAGCACGAGGCCAAGCAGAGCT
This sequence comes from Phalanger gymnotis, assembly GCA_028646595.1. Taxonomy (NCBI): domain Eukaryota; kingdom Metazoa; phylum Chordata; class Mammalia; order Diprotodontia; family Phalangeridae; genus Phalanger; species Phalanger gymnotis. The sequence continues at coordinate 10,000 of JAQQSZ010017329.1, read as the reverse complement.
CCCTGGGGTGCTCAGCCAGAGAACTCACACGTCCATACAGAGAGACCAGAATATTTGACAAGGACGGATTAAATGTGTAAAGGAGGACTTAAGAGAATAAGAAATTTAAAAGTAAAGGAGGAAAGATAAGGGCTGAATAAGAAAGGAAAAAGCAATGTCCCTGCTTTGACAGATGCTGTGAGAAAAAATTTCATTGCCCTAATACCAATGTGGGAGTGAGCCTCTCTGACCTGGTCTAGCTTGATTTTAGAAAGCCTTTCAGTTGAGTCATTGTTGTCCAGTCATGTTTGACTCTTCATAATACCATTAGGGGTTTTCTTAGCCAAAATACTGGAGTGCTTCGCCATTTCCTTTTCCAGTTCATTTTACAGATGAGGAAACTGAGGCAAACAGGATGAAATGACTCGCCCAGGGTCACACAGTTAGTAAGTGTCTGAGGTCAGATTTGAACTCCCTCATTCCAGGCCCAGTGCTTTATCCACTGTGCCCCCTAGCTGTCCTTTCAGTTCAGTAGAACCTGCCAATGCTTGTATTACGCCAACATAGCCTTTGAAAATTTAAGTTGCCTCCTTGCCCTATTGACATGTCAATGTTGAGCTTGGTTTGAAGTGGAATGAGCTCTCTCCATATACCTCTGAACAACATTTTGTTAAATAAATAGCTCGGGTCTGTGACTCCTCAATTGTTTTTCTGTTTCCTATCTCTTTTGATAATGGAGTATTAAAATTCACTTCAATTTTTTTCTCTGTGCAGAGCTCATAGTTCTTCTTTTATGTATCTAACTACTGTGTTATTTGGGACTTGTCAATTTGATGCTGTTATGCATTAATAGTTTATTGTGCCTTTTAGCATTATTTAATGCTCTTGTTTATTTCTCTCAATGTCTTTTGGTTTAAGCTTTGCTTTATCTGATGCTATAATTGATACTTCTGTCTTTTTTTTATTAGCTCTCATGTGATCAATCTTAGGCTCTCAAAAAATATTTAATAAGTATGTACAGTGACAGAGCAAGGTACTTGTTCAGTCATTTTCGGTTGTATCTGACTCTTTGTTACCCTATTTGGGGTTTTCTTGGCAAATATGATAGAGTGGTTTATCATTTCCTTCTCCTGATCATTTTATAAATAAGGAAACTGAGGCAAACAGGGTTAAGTGACTTTCCCAGGGTGACATAGCTAGTAAGTGTCCGAGGCCAGATTTGAATTCAGGAAAATGAGTCTTCCTAACTCCTGTACTCTATCCACCGCACCACCTAGATGCTCGGAGTAAGGTGCTGGTAAAAAAAAAAGATAGGTAATTAAGACTTTGCTCCCTGACCCCATGAAACTTATGGTCAAAAAAGGAAATAAGTCACATACATAGATTAATTATAGTGTTATAGGATAGTATTATAGGATTAATTATAGGATTATAGGATTAATTATAGGATTATAGGATATAATATTATAGAAATAAAGTGTTAATGTGAGGTCTAAGAGGAGGTCAGGTTAGGTTTCATGATAAAGGTTGAATCTGAGTTGCATATTAAAGGCAAGGTGGAAATTTTGCAGGCCAAGAGCAGGGAAGGAGAATGTTTTAAGTAGAGTATACAGTATGTGCAAAGGCTAGTGGAAGGAGAGAGCAAGGTCAGGAGGGGTAAGTAGAGACTAAATCCAATTAGCAAGAGCATTGAGTTGGTGGAAGACAGTAAATTAAGGCAATATAGTAGTTTTAACTTAGCATTTTTGGCCCCAAATGTCTTTTTTAATAGATTGCCTATTATTTGTATTTGATTTTTTAAAATCTAATTCATAGCTTCCTCCCTCTTTATTACAAGGGATTTGGCTAGTTGACAACTAGTGTTATAATCATTAAATGTCCCATCTCCCTTGTGATTCCTTATTATCATTTTCTCCTTTTTAAGGTTTATTTTTATTCCTTTTGCTAAGGGATTTTGGGTTTTGTTGGGCTTCGTTTGTCCTTTTTGAATGGAAGGCAATGTAACCTTTTTCTATTTATTTTATGACTATTCTTTTGATTGTTCCAATGGCCCCCTGTTGCTGATTCTCTATTCCTGGTTTTAATCTACCTAGACAAACTACACTTTTCTACTCTACTCTTGATAACTATATAAAATTGAATGGATTTAAATCCTTCTCCCATTTACTGGAAATTGAAGCAGTGGTTGGAGATCTAGCCACTTCTCCACCCCCATTTTCTCTATGATTGTAAGGTTTTTTTGGAGGGGGCATGATTTCATCCTTGATGAGAAAAAAACGTTCCCTACCATGCAAATTGGCAACTGTTCTGCACCTTAATGCCTTTAGAAAGTTGTCTATGACAGATACTGAGAGGTTAGCTGCATGGTTCAGAGTGAGGATACATCACTGTATGTCTCAGGTGAGACACCAGCCAAAGCCGTCCTGACTCTCAAACCAGCTCTCCAGAAACAAAACCTCGCTGCTTCTCTTTTTCTTTTTAACTGTATCTTAATATCATGAATCATCCCTTTTATGCTCTCTTCCTCTTTTTCCTAATTCCTTTTTATTTTTGACCTTTATATCTTATATTATATAGTGCAGTCTAAATGGTCTATTAGATCATGCTTCTCATTTAGTAACCTATATTCAACATTTTTATCAGTGACTTAAACGAAAATATAGATGGCACGCATTTCGGATTTGAAACAGATCTATAACTTGTTAGACAATATAAGGGAAAATGTAAGGGATGTTGTTAGGCTACAAAAAAGAACTAAATTTGTAAACAATTTTAAGCCAATTTTAATTTATTTTAAGATCTGAATCGAGAGTTGGGGACAGAGTCAGGAAGACTGGAGTTCAAACGTGGCCTCAGATGTTAGCTGTGCGGCGCTGGGCAAATCGTGTAACCTCTCAGCTCAGTTTCCTCATCTGTAAAGATGGAGATAATAGCACCTACTTCATAGGATTGTTGTGAGATATTCAAATGACATAATAATCATGATGATAATAACAATAATAGCTAGCATTTATATGATGTTTTGTGGGTTGCAAAGAACTTTATATATGTTAACTCTTTTGACTACACATGTAAAACTATTTACAAACCTTGAAATGCTATGTAAATAAATGCTGTTGTAAGATTTAAACAACACATAAAGATTTTTTCCCCCTTAACCTCTTATTCCTTAAAAGGGCACATGTTGCTCAAATGCTTAATTGAAGTTAACTTTTTCCATGTGGGCTTTTGACAATGACGACTTAAGGGAGTATTCATTGCTCTAGTTTGTCCTATTGCCTCATGAAAGAATGATCCAGTCTGTGGGATAACTGTCTTTGGATCCAAGGCCTTTTCAGTTTTATGTAAACTTTGGACATGTTCTCCTTTTAGCCATTATTTCTGATATGTTGATGAGATCTTACCCCCAACAGAACCTTTTTTTGATATAACAATTTTCCTTCCCTTTTTTGCTGCTTGATAAAACTTCATCTTTGAAGTTTAGGAACTTGTCAGTTAAGAGCCTTTGGCATTTTCTGCTCTGGAGAGTTTTACTAGAGGGTACTCATTCTGTGATTCTCTTCATTTGACTGGCTCTTTTTCTGTTCCAAATCATGTTTCTCAAATCATTCTCTGAATTCTATCCAGAGGTGGCTTTCCTCTTGCTTTCCTTTAAAATGTCCATTATTTCCAGGTTAAATCATCTTGTTCTCTTTCCTGAGTTATTCAGGCTGACTTAATTTGCTGACTTCTATTTGTTTCAACCGTATGTATCCTCAAATTGCCATTTCAGTCTCTCTTCCTTGTTAGCAACTGTACTGTACTCAGCAGTCTGTACTTAAATACTTCCAGTGATGCTTTTAGGTCTTCATCACATAAGTCAGATTTTCATTTTCTTCCTTTATCTCCCTTTTCAAAGAACATGTTTCTTTTAAAGGAAGTATTAACCATTCTATCCTCGTCTTTGAAATTTCTCGAGTTCTTCTGCACTTTCCCCCTGGTCTTATTGCCTGATTATTCTCTAATATTCCAGAACTTTGTTATTGTGTCAGGATTATTTTTATTCAGATTGTTCATTATTTTTCAGCTCCATTTCAACTTGTCTTGGCATTATTAGTATTATCTTGTTGTTATACCTGTTGTACATTTCCAAGTTATCTATACTTATAGTTGATGGGTTGGTATTCAACAAGTGGTCTTGCTCATTCTTCCGTCATCCCAAAAGTCATTTTGTTATTATTATGTTATTACACAAAAACACACATATGTAGTTTCTTGTGATATTTTTGGCCATTTATTCTACCTCTTAATTTGAAGCATAATTGTAAAATGAGACTAACCTTGAACTCTCAATATCCATACCAGTAGATCACAAGTTCTTTCTTCTTCTTCTTCTCTTTCTTCTTCTTCTCCTCTTTCTTCTTCTTCTCTTTCTTCTTCTTCTTCTTCTTCTCTTTCTTCTTCTCTTTCTTCTTCTTCTCTTTCTTCTTCTCTTTCTTCTTCTTCTTCTCTTTCTTCTTCTTCTTTCTTCTTCTCTTCTTTTTCTTCTTCTCTTTCTTCTTCTTCTCTTCCTCCTTCTTCTCCTTCTCCTTCTTCTTCTTCATTATCATCATCATCATCATCATCATCATCATCTTTCAAAGATGTCTATTCTTGTATTTACAGGCTTAATATTCAACCAATGATCTTGCTCACTCTTCAGTTGTCCCAAAAGTTAATCAAAATCCTTTTATTTATCCTTAGTATTGCTGTTTACAGCAATTAAAAATCCAAGAAGGTGGAGCAAAGCCAGTAATTTATCAAACTTAGCTGATAAAATGATTAAGGAAAGTATGTTGTGTAATGGAAAGAACACCTGATTTGGTAGTCAGGAGACATTAATTCTAGTCAGTTATCTGCTATTTACTCTCATGCGATCATGTACAAGATGCTATAAACCTTTACAAGCCTCATTTTTCTTAGCTGCTTAAAAATAGAGTTGTACTAGATCAAGAGTTTTTAATCTGGGATTCATGTGTTTGGGTTTTTTTTAATATTTTAATAGCTGAATTTCCACATAATCATTTCCTTTGTAACCCTATGTATTTTATTTTGTGCATTTAAAAACATTATTCTGAGAAGGCTGCCAGAGGGATCCATAATACGCACATGCACACACACACACACAGATTAAGAACACTTATATCAGATGATCTTTAAAGTCTCTTGTTCTAATATTTTGTGATTCTATTATTCTATGACATACTATTTGCAACATAAGTAATAATAAGTAGTATTGAGAGACAGGTTAGTAAGACTGAAAGAAGAGCATTAGATTTGGAGTTCATATTCTAGTTCCTACATATATATTGTGACTTTGGGCAAGTCACTTTTTCTCTGTGAGTCTTGCTACCTAAAAGGAATCCACTTACATTTGGACTTTATGCAGGATATCCTCTGGGACAATAGTAAACATCTTTCTGAATAATCAGTCACTGAATGAAATTAAGTCTGGGAATGCATTATTATTAAAAATATCCTATATCTTAAGAAGGCTATATGATCTTAAGATTCCCAACATTCCCAAGAGTTCCCAAGTTTCCTTGGTGGTGAAAGCCTTTCAGGCTGGTCTACTGGGTCAAGTTCTTTTTGTACTCGACCAACAATAATCACAGTGGGATCTTGTACTCAATCTACCTTTCAGTCAATTGCCTGACCATAAAGATGTGATCTTCCATTTTCTATGTTAAAATCCACTGTTCCTTTCTCATATATCAAGATTATGTCCTTAATACATCAGCAGAACATTCTCATATCAATGTTATAAAGCAGAATAAGTACGTATATGTATCAATAGATATTGACATACTCTTGATGGCTTTTTTAAGTTAGTAAAATCACCCATGACTCTTCCTTCCCATTCTTTGGATATCTTTCTCTCTTTGGGCTATATCAGAAAATGATCCTTCAATTCTTTCAGAATTATGTCAACTTCAACACACATTTTCTCAGTGTGGATTTTGCTTATGCTTATTATAAGCACCAAACAATAAAGTCTATGTATTCTTTTGTTTGCTTCTCCAAGAAGAATCTTCCACTTAACTGCAACTTCCTCTTGCTGTGATAAATGTTTCATCACTTTGTCATTATATTCTCAGCACCTACATAGGGTCTGGCACAAAATAAGAGCTAATAAATGCTTGCTGATTGATCAATCATTTTCTGGCTTTATTACAAGAAATGAGTTTTTAGTGTGATATATGTAATATAATATTTTATTTTTCCTCGATTACATGTTAAAACAATTTTTAAAAACATTTTTAAGAGTTTTGAAAAAAATTTTGAATTCCAAATTCTGTCCCTCCCTCCTTCCCTCTCCCCTTATCCAAGACAGTAAAGTCTGATATAGTTTATACATGTGCAGTCATGTAAAACATTTTAATATTAGTAATTTTGTACAAGACTCAAAGAAAGAAAAAATAAGAAGGAAAGACAGAAATACAAGAAGGAAGGAAGGAAGGAACTGAAAAATAGCATGCTTTAATCAGTATTCAGATAGTATCAGTTCTTTCACTGGAGACAGTATGCTTCACCATTAGTCCTTTGGGATCCATTTTATTATTGAGAATAGCTGAGTCATTCACAATTCTTCATCGTATAATATTGCTTTTACTGTGTACAGTGTTTTCATGGTTCTGTTCACTTCACTTTGCATCAGTTTATGTAGGTCTCTCCAGGTTTTTCTAAAATCATCCTGCTTGTCATTTCTTATAGAATAATACTATTCCAACACAATCATATACTTATGTGGTTCATTCTGACAAGTAATGTTTCAATGCACTAGTCAATGTTTTATACTTTTGTACTTTTAGAGTACAGCCAGATCTCAATTAGTGCAAATAATGAATCTCCTGAAGTGATCTCATATATTGTAATTTACACCATTTGAAGTTTATATAAAGATGGTCATTGAGTCCAATGCGATGTAAATATATAGTCCAAATTTGAATAATGTGGCCACTTTAAGGCATTCACCAGTCTCACTAACTGGTTTAATCTTTGAGGTGTTTTAGGTGATTTAGCACCTTATTCTCTTTTTCCTGTCACTCTAACACTGATACTACAGAAGCAAGAGTGAGCTCTCCAGGGCTGATAGTCATAGAAACATTTTTAATTTGTTTCCGTGATTGCTGTAGACAAAGAATTAGTTTCTTAGTGGCCAACCTATGTGTAATAGCTTTTTGTGCACTTAGGTTGATTTCTGGACAGCAGACCCCAATTTGCTATAGAAGCCATCCTTAATACTTTATAGAAGTAGGCAAAATGAAAACAAAATTCATGGGAAAGAATATGACTTTAATACATTAGAGATCTTTTATTTCTTGTATGTGTGTATATAGGCAGCTAGGGAGCGCAGTGGATAGCATACCCAGCTTAGGATCAGGAATACTCATCTTCTTGAGTTCACATCTGGCCTCAGACTCTTACTAGCTGTGTGACTCTAGGCAAGTCAGTTAACCTTGTTTGCCTCGGCTTCTTCATTTCCACTTCAATATCCCTGCCAAAAAAACCCCAAATGGGATCTCATGGACATGACTGCAAAAATGCCTCAACAACAACAACAAGTGTGTGTGTGTGTGTGTGTGTGTGTGTGTGTGTGTGTGTGTGTGTGTGTGTGTACGTACTTTCCATTATTGCAGATCACAACCTGTTTACAACATAGGAATCTTTAAGACTTTCAATAGTCAAAAAATTTCATGATTCGTTGACCACTCTGGTGATGAGCCCCGTGTTAAGGTAGCCTAGTCCTTGGATGACAAGCAGACAGTTCATCTACCAGACTCATATTTGAAGCCTTTCCAGGACTATATGGGTTGAAAGAACTTGTGATCTGCTGGCAAGGACACTGAGAACTCAGTTATCCTCAGACTACAATGAGGAATCAGATTAAGAGGTAGGAGAACAAATGGTCAAAAATATCACAGGAAACTACTGGAGTGTTTATATAAAAAGAAGGAAGGAGATTTGTGCAATCAGTAGAAATCAGTGATTATTAAAACTATTTGATACAGAATTAAAAACTTGAGAAATAGTTCAGTGAAATAGATTTTCTAATCATGATTCAGAACCTAATGTATATAGTAGGCTAGTGTTTGTGAAACCCAAGGTCATAAAAATCTGGGGAAAGAATTCAGTATTCAGGAAAAATCATTGGAATAATTGGATAGCGGTTTGACTGCAAATGGGAATAGATGTCACCTCACTCCACTCAGCACAATAAACGTCAAGAAGAACAATTATTTAGGGAGAAAAGGCGCATCATTAAAAAAAAACCGATAATGAAGTATTGTATATTTCACTTGACTGTTGTGGAAAGGGGAAATTTTCTGAACCATCCCCGACTTGGAAAGTATTAAAAGAGACATAATAGGTGAATTTGATTATATAAAATAAAAGTTTTTGTACAACAAAAATCAATATGTCTAGAGTAAGAAGAAAAGGCAGACTAGGAAGAAGATCTTTTGATCAAAATAAGATCAAAAATAATTTCTGACTTAGGTATGGTATCCCAAATCATCAAGAAATGACTCAGATTAGTCAGTGTAAGAGCTGTCTTCTAGTGCATAAACAATTAAAGTATATGAACAAGGAGTTTTCGAAAGAAGAGACACAACTAAGAGTAATGAAATGAAAAAAATTCAAATTCTTAAATTGTAGAAATGCAAATTAAGTCAACTTCAAAGGAATGTTATATATGCATCAAACTTGGCAAAGATCAGAAAAAACAACACTGGCATAACTGCCGAAGCACAAGTATTCTGACAAATGAAGCTCTCATAGGTTCATAGACCTAGAGTTAAACACCTTTGAGGCCACCTAGTACAACTTCATCATTTTACAGATGAAGAAACTGAGATTCAGAGATAGGAAGTGATTTGTCCAAGGTCACACTAATCTCAAATGGCAGAGCTAACATTTGAACCCAAATCCTGACACCAAATCTAACAAACATTCTGTCTGTTGTATCACATTGTCTTTCTATAAATTGGTTCTATCTTTCTGGAAAGGAACTTACAAACTTAACAAAAAAGTTCACATCTTTTCACCCAGTTATCCTGCTCCTAAAATTATACCCTCAGGTGGTTTTTGACAAGCATTAAAAACAATTACACAGAGATACTTGTAGAAGCAATAGTTATAATAACAAAATACTAGATACGAGTTATATGTACATTGATGGAAGGAGGGCTAAATAAATGACCATATGTAAATGTACACTATGTAACTTCCCTCAGCCTCAGTTTCCTAAATGGTAAAATGAGAAGGGGGCAAAGGGGTGGTGGGCTCAGCTTCTTCTTGCAGCTCTCTTGCAGCTCTCTTGCAGCTCTAGATCTTATTACACACTATGAGCCTATGCACATAAAGAGAAGGGTAACAGTAACAAAGCCACATTACACACACACACACACACACACACACACATATATATACATATATATATAAGAAGCTCAGAAAGGGGTGATCAAACAAGATATTTTGTTGCCTATCATGCTTCCTATCTTAAATTTAACAATTTGAATTTAACAATCCGGAGAGAAATTGTCTCTGGATTTGTTTTTTTATTTTGCTTTCATTTTTACCTTATTTGTCTAATTCAATATTTATTCATGTCAGTGGAAGCTGAAATGGAGGGGCAGAGCCAAGATGGTGGCTGGAAAGCAGGGACTGGAGTGAACTCCCCACCAAGTCCCTCCAAAAACTTATAAAAATTGCTCTGAACCAATTCTAGAACTGCAGAACCCACAAAGTGGCAGAGGGAAGCAGGGCTCCAGCCCAGGGCAGCCTGGATGGTCTCTGGGTAAGGTCAATCCCGCACGGAGCTGGGAGCTGAGGGGAGCGGAGCTGAGCGGAGCAGAGCCCAGCGTGGGCTGCACAGACCGACCAGGCCGTGGACCGACTAGACCGGGAACCAGGTGGAGCGTGCCCTAGCGCCCTGAATCAGTGAGCTGCACCAGACCTCTCAACCCACAAACAGCAAAGACAACAGAGAAGGTTAGTGGGA
>JAQQSZ010017328.1:0-10824 GCA_028646595.1 Phalanger gymnotis | reverse complement strand
GGGTGATAAGTAAGAATTTGTGGTAATTTTGAATTTATTTTGTTGTGAAACTTTGGAATTTATTTGTAAGACTTGAAGACATTTTACACCAACTTAGTTTTGATAAACTGCAATTTTAAGGATTTATTTTTGCTTTAAAATTGGATAAGAGATATCTAGGAGCTTAGAGGTTTCCAATAAATTTATTTCATTAGATTCTAATGACTGCCTTTAAACATCAGGATAAATTTTAAATTGCTTTTAAGAAAGATAAATACTTTTTTGCCAATTAAATTGTTAATTTTGAAAATGGATTACTGGGAACTGCACAGCTTCATTGAAGCCCAGAACCAGTCTATGATCTTCATTTTCTGTGCCAAGAGAAAAGGCCATCCCTCCAAAAAGACCCCCTCACCTACACTCTAATTATGCCTCTGATATTAACAGTGATTTCTGGAACACAGGAAAGGAAGGTAAACAAGAAACTGTGAGCTCCTGGGAAAGAGCTGAAGAGGGTCAAATTCCCATTTAGTAGTACTCATCCCCTAGAGCCACAATTTTGAAAGTTTCTTCAAAAAGTGACCCTCTTTAGGAATATGTCATCTGTGCCAACTCCAAGAGCTACATAATCAACAGGTAAGAGATATGGTAAGCTGTCTGAATATCCTGCCCCTCTCTTGGCTCAGGAAGACCCCCGTTCAGTGTCTTCAGGGGGCATGACCACATTGCTGAGGAACAAACCAGCAGGCAAGGTAGGCAGCAGAAATGGTTTCAAGGAGGGCTCGGTTATGCTTTGTCATTTTCTCTCTTTTGTAGTTATATTTGTCTTTGATGGTTCCTTCCCAATGTTTTTTCACTATTATGTAGAGCCTCATTGCTGCCTGGGCATCTCGAATCAGTTTTCTGACTGCTGTATTTTGATACCCAAAATTTTCTCACTGAGCAGTTTCAGAGATTGTCTTCCACTTTTTACTTGTGTCCAGAAAGGTTTACATTTGTGTGTGTGTCCTGTATCTTCTTTTTGGGATGATCATGAAGTAGAATCTATAAGTCATTCTGCAGGGCATGTCCAACTAGGATCCTGCCTTTAAGAAGTTCTGCTACCTCCTTTTGGACATCTTGGTACTCTGCTCCATGTTTGACATCCTCTGGCCAAATCCCACTGACATCTGCTCAGCAATCAGTCACTTTCTCTGTTGGCTTGATGTACTTGTCATAAACATGCTTCCCAAACTGCTTCAAGATGGACACTCAGGCAAGGAGGTTTTCTTCTCCATTTGGCCCTGCTCCCACCATCTCACAATCCCTAGCTGTGACTTTGGTCATACCTTCAAATGCCACTTTTTCACCGGTGACAGATCTCTTTCCTTCAGACACACTTTTTTCCAGGCTATTTTTGCAGCTTCTGGACCAATAGCAGCTTCAGTATCCTTAGGATCTACATCATCAAACCGGATGTCTGATTCTGTGGGGGGAGGAGGAACTAATTCTTCTGCTTTCTTCTTCTCATGCTTGATGCCCCCTATTTTCTGCTGAAGGCCACCATTTTTTTCTTGTCTTGGTTTCAGTTCCATTGCCTGTGCCCTTTGTTTCCCTGTACTCTTTATAAGGGACAACAATCGTTCAAATATCTTAAAAAATAGATGCCTTAAAGGTAGGTTGGCCTATTTTGACTTCCACCTTTGTTAGTTCTGCATCACCATGTTCTTCCTTTATAGAAACTCTTCTGCCATTCTGGTGGTGGCTTTTGGGTTGTTTTCTGGGTTTCCCTGGAGAGGCAGGAACAGACTTTTCTGGATTTGCTGGGATTTTTTTTTTATTTTAACAGCCCCTGCAAGGTTTCTAGTTGTGGGAAAATCTTGTAGGCCCTTTGGTGGGCAGTGCTGCCCCTGCCTCTGTTACAGTAATTAGGGTGGGACTTTTTTAACTGTTTTCTATTTTGGAGCATTTATTTGATCAAGTGCCCTTAATGAGTGTGGCCTTTGTTTCTTTGATTAAATCCGGAATCTTTGATGGCCTGCTTGCCTCAAGGGAAAGCCTAATTTGCTTGGGTTTGAGTCACATATTTGTGACTCCAGAAACTTTTAAGTCACATGGGTTTGAGTCCCATGGGCAACCTGTTGTAACTGCCTCATGGATTTGTTAACCCAGACCCATTGGTTCTTTGGTAACTATGAATTGTGATTTGGTCTGTTTATATTGTCTCTGTTTGTACTTTATTTGTATTTGCTCTGAAGTTCAGGTTTTGGCTTTTCCTCCTGAATTAAGTGAGTTATATTTGTATGTTTGATTAAAGTGAGATTGATAAACCCTTAAAGTTATTTTCCTCAGTAAAACAGATAAAAGAACCTATGCTGGCAGCTCTTATGGCTGGTCTTGTTGGGTCTTCACCGCCACAACAGCTGCTAGCCATGTCGTTCCTACAGGTGCCTAAATAAGGAATCTTTCAACTGCATGAAGGGACTCAGAATCACAATCTAGTCAGCTGGGGGAATATTCCCACTCTTTACAATCATGAAGAATCACTCTAGTATGAATTCTCTGATGGACATAAAGTAGTGTCCTTAGTTTAAAGGTCACCCCAAACTCAAAAGTTTCTTTCCAGAATTAGTGCTCAGATGTTGAGCAAGTAGTGTCTTAAAGCTGAAGGTCTTCCCACATTCATTGAATTCATAAGGTCTCTCTACAGTATGAATGCTCTGATGTTGAGCAAAAGATACATTCAGGTGGAAGGCCTTCCCTTGTACATCACATTCAGAACCTATGAATTATTTGAAGTGGAGAAAGATCTGACTGGGGATGGAAGTTCTTCCCACACTACTCACATTCACAAAGAATTTCTCCAGTATGATTCCTCTGATGCACAGTAAGACGTGGCTTCTTCCCACATTTACTACATTCATAAGGTTTTTCTCCAACATGAATTTCTGATATCTAATAAGATCTGAATAGCAATGCAAGGCCTTCCCACACGGCTGAAATTCATGTAGAAACTTAGCAGGATGAATTCTCCATTGGACATAAAGTAGTGTCCTCCATCTAAAGGCCTTCCTACTGGCATTATATTCTTAAGGTTTCTTTCCTGAATGAATTCTCTGATGTGCAGTAAGGTTTGTCTTAATCCTGAAGGACTTCCCACATTCACCCCGTTGATAAGGTTTCTCTCCAGTATGAGTTCTGTAATGCTCTGTAAGTCGAGTCTTATCCCTGCAGGCCTTCCCACATTCACTACATTCATAAGGTTTCTCTCCAGTATGAATGCTGTGATGCAATGTAAGTTGAATCTTATATCTAAAGGCTTTCCCACATTCACTACATTCATAAGGTTTCTCTCCAGTGTGAATTCTGTGATGCACTGTAAGTCCAGTCTTATGTCTGAAGGCCTTCCCACATTCACTACATTCATAAGTTTTCTCTCCAGTATGAATTCTATGATGCATTGTAAGGTGTGTCTTACCCCTGAAGGCCTTCCCACATTCACTACATTCATAAGGTTTCTCTCCAGTATGAATTCTGTAATGCACTGTAAGGTGTGTCTTACCCGTGAAGGATTTCCCACATTCACTACATTGATAAGGCTTCTCTCCAGTATGAATTCTCTGATGCACTGTAAGTTCTGTCTTAAACCTGAAGGTCTTCCCACATTCACTACATTCATAAGGTTTCTCTCCAGTATGAATTCTGTGATGCACTGTAAGTCCAGTCTTATATCTGAAGGCCTTCCCACATTCACTACATTCATAAGGTTTCTCTCCAGTATGAATTCTATAATGCCTTCTAAGGTTTCTTTTGTCTCTGAAGGCCTTCCCACATTCATTACATTCATAAGGTTTCCCTCCAATGTGAATTTTCTGATGCACAGCAAGATGCTCCTTGTTCCAGAAGGCCTTCCCACATTCATTATATTCAGGAGGTTTATTTCCAATAAATTCTCTGCTCCCTGGCCAGCTGCTTCTGGGAACATCTGCCTCTGTCATCCAAGTTCCTTCCTTTCTTTTCAACTGGTAGATCACATCTTGCTTGGAAACTGCAAATCCCAAAGACACCAAGTTGCTATAATTCTCCAGCATCACATCCCTGTACAACTTTTTCTGAGATGGGCTCAACTGTAGCCACTCCTCTTGAGTGAATTCCACAGCCACGTCTTTGAATGTCACTGGTTCCTTTTGGGGCCTGGCTGTCACCACAGGGGCCATTCCCTCTTCCTCAAGGCTCCCAAGACAGAGGCCACAGGATGCAGAGTCACAAATCCTACCTGTCTGCTTGCCAATGTCCTCTCCTCCCACAGTTCTGAGAGCCCTTGTAGTTCTCAGAATCCTTGCAGTCTTCTCTCTCTGGTTTCTCTATGGCTCTCTCTCTCCTTCTCCTTGGGTTGAACTCTCCTTGTGAATTCTCAGTTCTGCATTCTGTAGATTCTCCAATCTGTGGATTATCCCCTCTCTGACTTCTGAGTCCTCTATTCCCAGTTCTCTTACATCTAAATTCAATGGCTTTACTCTGGGTATATATACCCTTTTACAGGGCCCAAAAGATTCACACATCTCCTGACCTAATTAGCAAAAGGGTGTGGCCTGTGGTTTAACACCTAATTAGCAAAAGGGTGTGGGCCTTCCTACAAACAAGCCTCCTCTAATCAAGCTTTCCTTAACTAGCCCCACCTGAGTCCTATTAAATGGAGAGGGGGGGAGGGGAAGATCTTTAATCACTGATTAGCATCAAATATACTGACAATGCTGGAGTGCTGAGAATTCTAGGCCTGAAGTTCAAAATGCACAAGAGATAAATGCATATCCATATGCCACTGGTAAACACATTACTTCTCTGTTTACCTTTTAAGATTCATCACAAACAGAATTATACCATGTGAAGACATCACAATGAAAGTTTATAAGCCAATTTTTAGGCTGAAAACACAGGGTACAAAGATGGATCTGTGGCAATGATTACGTGGTGAAATACGGTACCCTGCAAAGATATAGTTCTATATCCTTATAGTAATTCTAGTCAGGTTTTTGTTGTTGTTATTCAGTCATTTTCTAGTTGTGTCCAACTCTTTATGACCTCATTTCAATTTTGGGGCATGTTCGTTTTTGTCAAAGACACTGGAGCAGTTCACCATTTCTCCACCTAGTTTTACACATGAGGAACTGAGGCAAACAGGGTTAAGTGACTGGCCCAGTGTCTAATAGCCAGTAAGTGTCTGAGGTCAGATTTGAGCTTATATTGAGCTCAAGGAAGATGAGTCTTCCTGATTTCAGGCTTGGCACTCTATTGTGCTGCCTAGCTGTTCATTCAGGTTGTTGGGTATAGGGGTAAATGGTAGCCCACGGAATATCCTGAACCATCTAGTACAGTAAATAAAAATATCCAGTTCCAGAGGTTGGGAAGCAACCCTAGTAAAAGAGGTGAATGAGCCTGGAGTACTTCACTATATAAACTCCTCAGATTGTACTTGGTAATTTCCAATGGATCATTACAAACTAAACAAAATTGCCACACCAGTTCCTTGTAGTTATTTTTTACTTTTTCAGAATAACAGACCAGGCAATTCAGGATCTGAGCAAATGACATGTGATTATTAATCTTTGATCTGCATTCAGATTCCAAAGTTCCTTCTGTTGATGTGGATAGCATTTTCCATCATGAGACTTTTGGAATTGTCTTGGATTATTGTAATGTTGAGAAGAGCTAAGTCATTTATAGTTGACCATTGCACAATATTGCTTTTATTATGTATAATGTTCTCTTGCTTCTACTCATTCCACTCAGCATCAGTTCCTATAAGTCTTTCCTGTTTCTCCAACATCCACCTGCTTATCATTTTTTATAGTGCAATAGTATTCCATTACATTCATGTCCCACAACTTGTTCAGCCATTCCCCAATTGATAGGCATGTCCTGAATTTCCAATTCTTTGCCACCATGAAAAGAACTACTATAAATATTTTTTTGCTTGACCTGGGGGCAGAACCAAGATGGAGGCTGGAAAGCAAGGACTTGCCTAGGATTCTCCCCCAGGACCATCCTAACACTGATAAAAAATGGCTGTGAACAAATTCTAGAACTGCAGAACCCACAAAATAGCAGAGGGGAGGAGGGCTCCAGCCCAGGACAGCCTGGATGGTCCCAGGGTAAGGTCTATCACACTGACCTGGGCCCAGAGTGGGCCGTGCATCCCAACCAGACAGGGAGCTGGGCAGAAAAGGCCCTAGCACCCCGAATCAGTGAGCTGTGGCAGTTACCAGACTTCTCAACCCATAAACACCAAAGACAACAGAGAAGGTTAGTGGGAAAAACTGCAGGAACAGAGTGAAAGGAGTTCACGGTTAAGTTTATAAGTTAACTTAGAAAAGTTAGAGATGATAGAGTTTTGGAGAAAATTGAAGGGGAATGGAAAGGTTAGAGTTTTCTCAGTGGTACATGGCATGTACACAAAAATTGACCATGTATTAGGGCATAAAAACCTCACCATCAAATCCAGAAAGGTAGAAATATTCCATGTATCCTCTTCAGATCATGATGCAGTTGGGTCATGGAAATAATAGATAACAAAAGGGCCACAGAAAGATAGCCAAACAATGACTTGGAAACTAAGTGATCTAATCTTAAAGAACGAGTACATGAAACAACAAATCATAAAACCCATCAATAATTTAATCAATGAGAACAACAATAGTGAGACAGCATACATCAAATCATGGAAACAATCAAAAACAAACATGGAAACAAACAAAAAAATCAAAAAACAAATATTTTATCAAAGAGAATACCAATAATGAGACAGCATACCAAAGCTCCTGGGATGCAGATAATGCAGTACCTAGGGGAAGTTTTATATCACTAAACGCTTACACAAATAAAATAGAGAAAGAGGAGATCAATGAATTGGCCACTCAACTAAAAAAGTTAGAAAAAGAACAAACTCAAAATCTTCAATTAAATACCACATTAGAAATTCTGAAAATCAAAGGAGAGATTAATAAAATTGAAAGTAAAAAATATTGAACTAATAAATAAAACTTAGACCTGGTTTTATGGGGGGAACCCAATAAAATAGATAAACTTTTTGTTAGAAAGAAGAAAACCAAATTACACAGCCTCAAAAATGAAATGGAAGAATTCCCCACCAATTAAAGGCAATTAAAGCAGTAATTAAGAGCTATTTTGCCCAACTTTATGACAATAAATCTGACAATCTAAATGAAATGGATACATATTTACAAAAATATAAATTTCCCAGATTAATGGAAGATGAAATAAAATAAGTAATAACCATGATTTTAGAAAACTTAACTGAACAAGGCACCAATGAACTCCCTAAGAAAAAATCTCCAGGGGGCAGAGCCAAGATGATGGTGTAAAAGCTGGGACTTGGTTGAGCTCCCCCTAAACCCCTTCAAATAAGTATAAAACATAACTCTAAAAAAATTCTATAGCTACAGAACCCACCAAATGAAAGAGTGAGGCAAATCTCTGGCCCAAGTCAGACTGGACGGTTGATTAGAAAGGTTTATTGCACCAAGCTTGGGAACAGAGCACAGCATAGTGTGGCCTGTGCCAGCACAGATGGGGCTGAAGCTGGCCTCAGAGGACTGAAACACTGGCAGTTATAGCAGTCTCCAGACTTCTGAACCAACAAACACCAAAGACATCATAACAGGTCTGTGGGAAAACTCTGTTGGACCTGGTGAGAGAAGAGCACAGTCTGGCCCCAGCCCAGGGGTATCGGAGGTGGCAGCAGTGGCAGGGGCTTCTTCCAGAGTTCCAGCCCACAGACAGTGGGATGATCGAGTGGCCAATCATAGTTGGACTACAGGGATCTCTTTGCTGGCACTGAGGCAGGATTGACTTCCTTTGCCCTGCTTGGATCTGGGTCACAGTCCTAGGTGGCCTTCCGGTGGAGAGGAGGAGTGTTAGTGTGGCAGAGCTTGTGGCAACTGTGGAGAGGGAATCCTCCTCACAGTTCCAGGGCAGAGAAGAGTGCTTGAGATCACTCACAGACCAGAGCAAAGGCCAGGAGAGGAGTAAACATTGCTCCTTGGATCATAACATCTCAGAAAAACTGAAAATTTACAGGTGCACACAATTATCTCTAAAAACAGCTACTTAAAACTCCTGAAGCTTGAGACAGAGCACTATCCACTCTGGAAGCAGAATCATACCTTGACAAAGAGTTGAAAAGTCAAGTAATTGGCTGGGAAAATGAACAGGCAGTGTAAAAAAAAAACCCAGACTACAGAATCTTACTTTGGTGACAAAGAAGATCAAAACATACAACCAGAAGAAGACAACAAAGTCAAAGATCCTACATCAAAAGCCTCCAATAAAAATATGAATTGGTCTCACACCAGAGAAGAGCTCAAAAAGGATACTGAAAATCAAGTAAGAGAAGTAGAGGGAAAATTGGGAAGAGAAATGAGAGTGATGCAAGAAAATCATGAAAAATGAGTCAACAGCTTGCTAAAGGCGACCCTAAAAATACTTTAGAAAATAACACCATAAAAAATAGACTAATCCAAATGGCAAATATGATCTAAAAGTCAATGAGAAGAAGAATGCCTTAAAAAGCAGAATGAGCCAAATTGAAAAGGAGGTCCAAAACTCACTGAAAAAATAATTCCTTAAAAATAACGATGGAGCAAATGAAAGCTAAGGACTCTATGAGAAATCAAGAAATTATTTAAGAAAACCCCAAAAGAATGAAAAAATAGAAGAAACATGATATATCTCATTGGAAAAACAACTGACTTGGAGAATAGATGCAGGAGAAAAAATTTTAAAATTATTGGACTACATGAAAGCCATGATCAAAAACAGAGCCTAGACATTATCTTTCAAGAAATTAACTAGGAAAACTGCCCTTAAATTCTAGATCCAGAGGGTAAAATAGAAATTGAAAAAAAACTGCCAAACACTATTTGAAAAAGACCCCAAAAGGAAAACTCCTAAGAATATTGTAGCCAAATTCCAGAGTTCCCAGGTCAAGGAGAAAATATGGCAAACAGCTAGAAAGAAACAATGGAGTACTGTTGAAACACAATCAGGATAATACAAGATCTAGCAGCTTCTACATTAAGGGATCAAAGGGTTTGCAATATGATATTCCAGAAGTCAAAGGAGCTAGGATTAAAACCAAAAATCATCTACCCAGCAAAATGAAATATATTACTTCAGGGGGGAAAAATGGGCATTCAATGAAATAGAGGGCTTTCAAGCATTCTTGATGAAAAAACCAGAGCTGAATAGAAAATTTGACTTTCAAATATAAGAAATAAGAAATGCATGAAAACATGAACAGGAAAGAGAAACCATTGAAGTTGAACTGTTTACATTCCTACATGGTTAGATGATATTTGTAACTCCTGAGACCTTTCTCAGTATTAGGGTAGTTGAAAGGAATGTGTGTGTGTGTGTGTGTGTGTGTGTGTGTGTGTTTGTGTGTGTATCTATATATCTATATGTATATGTACACAAATACATATATACATATACACATACATACAAACATATATGTGTGTGTATGTATATGTGTGTATCTATATATACATGTATATATAGACACACACACACACATATATATATATATATACATATATGTATGTATAAACAGAGGGCACAGAGTGAGTTGAATATGAAGGGATGATATCTAAAAAATAAAATTAAGGGGGGAGAGAGCAATATATTGGGAGAAGGAAAAATAGTGAAATAGAATGGGGTAAATTATCTCACATAGAAGAGGCAAGAAAAAACTTATAATGGAAGGGAAGAGGGGGGATGTGAAAGGGAATGAGTGAAATTTACCCTCATCGTATTTGGTTTAAGAAGGGAGTAACCTACACACTCAATTGGGTATCTTACCCTACAGGAAAGTAGGGAGGAAGCTGTTTAAGGTAGGGTTGATAGAATTGGGGGGCAGAATGGGGGAAGGTGTAGTCAAAAGCAAACACTTTTGAAGAGGGACTGTATCAGTAAGGCAAGATTCATGAACTTGAGGATGACCATGAACATCCCTGAATGGTTCAGAATCACAAAGTATGAAAAACTTTCTAGGTAGAAGGCAGAGGAAGTATAACATTTATTTGGACTCCAGAGGATAAAATCTGAAGATCAGTAATTCCAATTTGATATAGCAGTAATTATATTCCAAAACCAGTAAGCCTGCCTCTATGTGGAAACAAGGAATTTATAACACAGTATTATATGGAGGAACCAAGTCAACCTGTAACATTCCCCACTTCTAGGGACTTCCTGGAAGCCATCATTCAAAAATCCCACCTCTTCCCTCAGCTCTTTCTCTGCCACTCTGATCACTCTGACTTCCTGTTCCTTCTCCTTGGGCCAGTCACGTAACCCTGTTTTCCTCAGTTCCTCAACTGTAAACCTAGTTGGAGAAATGGCAAACTGTTTCAGTGTATTTGACAAAAACAAACAAATCCAAATAAGGTCACAAAGAGTTGGACATAACTAGAAAATGAATGAACAACAACAACAAAAACCTGAATAGCATTACTATAAGGATATAGAACTATATCCTCACAGGGTACCATGTTTTACCACATAGTCATTGCAACCCCATAATCATTGCACCCTGTGTTTTTGGTTTATAACCTTTTATTGTGTAGTCCTCACATGGTATAATTCTGCTTGTCATGCTGAAGTAGGAAGGCCGAATTTATAGTCTCAAATATAATCATGTATATGTTTGAATGGTTCGAAATCGCAAGGTATGAGAGATTCTCTAAGTAGAACGCAATAAAACATTTATTTAGGCTCCACAGAAACAGATTCACGAACCAGCCTCCCCATTTCGACACTTTGATCACAAGCTTCCAGGCCCAATAAGTC
>JAQQSZ010017327.1:0-10824 GCA_028646595.1 Phalanger gymnotis | reverse complement strand
CAGAAAGAAACAATTTGAGTATTGTGGAAACACCATCAGAATAACACAAGATCTAGCAGCTTCTACATTAAGGGATCGAAGGGCTTGCAATTGGATATTCCGGAGGTCAATGGAGCTAGGATTAAAACCAAGAATCACCTACCCAGCAATATGAACTTTCAAAGACAAGGAACTGAGGATGAAAACTAAAGAATAGTGAGGCTCAGGTACTAAATCCCAGCAGGAATTGAGCCTTAAAATGAATGAAAAGAACAATTAAAAAGGACCTTTTAGCTACATTGAGGGCAAGAAGAAGACCAAAGGAGAGATAAGACCATGTCAATGAGATAGGATATGTGTAAATGTGATGATAGTAAATAACAGAGAGAAGGAAAAACTACTCAATTCCTATTTTGCATCTTTTCTCTCTACTGAGAAGAATAATTTTCAGTGTGGAAAGCACAGAACAAAAATTGTTAACAGATCATTGAGATGTAAGAAAAGTCAGAAGATAATGAAAAACCAAATATGAGTATAATATTAAGGTGGGACTTTTTTTTTTACTGTTTTCTCTTTTGGAGCACTTGTTTAATCAAGTGCCCTTGATGAGTCAGGCCTTTGTTTCTTTGATTAAATCAGGAGTCTTTGATGACCACCTTCCTTCAAGTGAAAGCCTGGTTTGCATGGGTTTGAGTGACATGTTTGTGATGCCAGAGGCTTTTAGGCCATGTGGGCTTGAGTCTCAGGTTTGTGACACTTTTAGGTCATGCAGGTTTGAGTCGCACAATGTGATGCCCTTTAACCCTGAACAAGATATATAAACCTAGAGGTTGGTGTTCTCCCTTGGGGCTCTCAGTCACTGGAAGAGTGGAGTGGGACTCTGGGCAGCCATTTTAAGAGAACCCAGTTTGCAAACCCAGGTGTTGATGTTTTCCTGGTAACTATGAATTGTTATTTTGTCTGTTCATATTGTATATATTTGTAATTTGTTTGTATTTGCTCTTAAGTTCAGGGTGCTGGCTTTTCCTTCTGAACTAAGTGAGTACATATATATACATATATATGTATATATATTTATATTTATATATACATACACACACACATATATATACACACACACACACATTTGATTAAAGTAAGATTGTTAAGCCCTTAAAGTTACTTTCCTTAGTAAAGCAGATCAAAGAACCTGTGTTGGTGGCCTTCTGCATGCTGGTAGTTGTTGGCTTTACACAGCCACAGTAGCTGCTAGCAGATTGTTGTTACAATGAGTTTAGAATGACACCACACGTAGAGAACTACATCCCATGGCCGAACGCATCAGAAATATAGTTTTCAATTCTGGATGATATATCTACCTTGACAAGCTGGAGTGTGTCCAAAAGTGGATTGAACAGGATAAGAAAACTTAAAACTTTTCACTTAAGAGATGATTACTTCATTTAACATGTAAAAGAAAAAACTTAGAGAGGCAGCTAGGTGGTACAAAAGTAGCTAGAATGTCAGGAAGACCTGAGTTCAAATGCAGCTTCAGATATTAGCTGCAGGACCCTGGGCAAATCATTAACCTCTCTTCACCTCAGTTTCCCCATCTGTGAAATGGGGATAATAATAGTTCTTACCTCCCAGGGTTGTTGTCAGGACCAAATAAGATAATGATTGCCAAACCCTTAACACAGTGCCTAGAACAGTGCAAGCACTATATAAATGTTAGGTATTATTATTCTTTGAGTATTTGAAAGTCTATCATATACCAATAATAATAGATTTTTTTCATTGGAACCTAAGGGCAAAACTAGGAGCAATGGAAGGACTTTTCACAGAATCATATTTGGGTTCAATGCAAAGAAAAACTTCCTGACAAATAGAAATATCCCAAAGTGGAGTGAACTGCTTCTCCATACAGTGAATTCTCTATCACTGGATGTCAGGCAGAAACTGGAAGTACAGCAGCAGGACTGAAGCTAAAACTGGAAGGAAGCCAGTGAATGTTCCAGAAGGAGAACATACCAGAAATGGGAAAGCACTGGTGAAAATGCTTGGCGTCAAGAGAAGAAGTGCATTTTCATGTGCAAGGAACAGCAAGGAAACTAGTATCACTGGATTACAGAGTACGGGGTTGAGTTGGAGGGGAGGAGAGTATAAGGGTGCAAGAAAGGTAGGAAGGGGCAAAGATAGGAAGAGTTTATAGGCTTAGGTGATTGTTGTATTAGATGATGGCTACAATGTCTTCCAACACGGAGATTCCACAGTTCTATATCCATTATTGTTGGGTAGCAACATTTCTAGCATCCCAGATAATTGTCATACTTATATTCTGCTAGTGTTTCACCTATGTAGATATCTCTCCAATCTCTGTAGGCTCTGTGGTGGAAATGTGAGGGATTCCCCAACCCTTCCATTGTTTTGTTTTGTCTATCGTTGATTTCATCAATGTAGGGAGCCTCCCAGTGGGGAAAGTCCTTCTTCCAAAGCTGATCAGAAACTGTTGGGAACCATCAGAGAGTCCCATGGGGGCAACGAGAGCATAGTTTCCTTGTCCAGAGTCATACAAACACTACATAAGAAAGCCAGAGCCCGAGCCCATGTTATCCTGATTCTGAGGCCAACTCTGCCCCTCCTGTGTTACTGCCTCTCTCAATTCACTGGAGAAAATAGATCTGCAGACTGATATCTCATCTGATTCTAGTTCTCTGGGAGGAAATAAAAATGAACCAAACAGCTGCGTGATCCCACAGAATGACCAGGTGCTTCAAGAAGGCACAGACACCTAGAAGACAAGCTTATTTTCATGGATTTCTTTAGTTCATTGCATGAGTATACAAAGCAGCAATAAAAGGGAAAAAAGAGAAGAAAAAAGTTCTGTTTGTCCTCACCCAGCTTCCTTAATGAAAATGCTGCAAAACCTAAGGTTAGTGCTATATTCATAGAAATGTCTCATTCAATTTTGCCCTTAATTTACATGATCAAAGTTTTTATCTACTATGCTGTCCTTCTTAATATTTTTTTCCTCAGCATCAGGCATTTTTAATCATCATTAACTATGATATCACTTATATTATTATCATTAATAGATTAGTTGTACTTCTGGCATCATATATATTTCTAATAATGCTAGTGCTCAGATGGCAATTTCCATCACCAAAGGTCAAGTTTTGTACAACTAGATCACACAGTGGACAGAGTGCTGGACTTGGCATCAGCAACAACTGAGTTCAACTGTGACCTCAGACCCCTGTTATTTGTGTGACCCTGGACGAGTCACTCAACCCTGTTTGCCTCAATTTCCTTATCTATAAAATGAGCTGGAGAAGGAAATGGCAAACCATTCTGGTATCTTTGCCAAGAAAATCCCAAATGGGGTCAGGAAGAATTGGATATAACTGAAATGACTGAACAACAACCAACAACAACAAATATTAAACCCTCGTTTACAAAAAACGTTTATAAAACTTGGCCTCTGGCTATGAAAATTGCAGTCTGAGTACTGGTATTATTAGAAATATGTGTATGTATGTATGTATAGATGGAAAGATGTAGATACACACACACACACATACACACACACACACATACATATATATATATATATTCAAATAGATGAATTCTCCAAAGCTATTCCCACAATGAGGTGATTAATAATAAACATAACAGACCTTACTTAAATACAGAAATTATTCCAACAAAGGGGCAGTGACTTCTTTGACAACATGTGATTTTTCAATGGTCTGTTCCCTCAAGAGCCTCAATAAGAGAAAATTTTATATTATCTCTCTTAGCATGCTTGTGGCTGAGGCAGTGTTTGTTATTGCACAAATTACAAAGAGGTGTGTGTTTGTGTGTGTGTGTGAGAGAGAGAGAGAGAGAAAGAGAGAGAGAGAGAGAGAGAGAGAGAGAGAGAGAGAGAGAGAGAGAGAGAGAGGATTTCATAAAACTAGTCCTGAGCTATTTGTGTCATATAAAAGTGAGCTGGCCAACAGAGGAAGCGGGGGAAAGGCTCCCCAGCTGGCAGGGCAAAGCCTGTCAAACTGGAGATCACAGTGAATCAATTGCACTGCCTGTACAACCAGATGTTGGCTTGGGAAATGCCACAAAGATAAAATGCTTCTGCTGTGTATGGAAGCAGCATGCATTTATCCCAAGCTTTACAAATGTGAGGGAACACACGGGCCCGAGGAAACTGGCAATGACAGTTATTCTAATTTCAAACATCGTATGTATTTCAAAATTGATCTACACACCAGTCAGGCCAGGGATACAGCGATTCACTTGGAGAGGTTGCACAGATAGTTGAAGACACAAGACCTTGCTGAGAACAATTATTAAGAGGTTTCCACAACAGATGTCATCATCAGATGAGACTCCAAAGGAAGAGGCCCTTAAAAAACCCTCAAATACACATTTAGCCCTATGGACATAATGTTTGATAAAGAAGTGACCAGATAAATTAGCACAAAAGTTAAACATGGCTTTGAGGATTCTGACAATCACCGAAGACTGCAATGTTTTCCTGGACCTGGCTATGGGGTATACAACTAGGATAGCTGTAGTGTGGAGGGAAAGTAGGTACCAACAGCCTGTAATTGAAGCCTTCATATAGAAACAGACCTGGAGGTGGGGTGGGGATGGGGGATAGTAATTACTGACATTACTTGCATTGTGTCACAATAACACACATTTACTTTGTCATCATATCTCACATCTTAGAATGAAAAATAACAGACTAGTAACATGAGAAGGACCTTGGGGATTCTTTAGTTCCACCTTCCTTGTGGGATAGGCGTCTTGTTTCAAATATCCCAGACGGCTCAACATCCCCTGGTACCCCGTTCATTTGTTTACAATTAAATTTGGCAGAAAGCTCCACTTCATCGCTGTCTCACTTTTCAAGTGAGGTAGTCGCTACGGGCAGATAGTGGGTGTTTTAATAAATGCTTATTGACTGACTGACTATCTGACGATGCAGTCAGACAAATACACAGAATAGTAAGATCATTACCTTGTATGTTCTGGGTGCCACCTTTCAGTTAACGCTCTCCATTATTGCATGAGTGTTTTTATCCGTCATATTACCCTGTGTTCTCCCTTATAATCCTACTATAATACCTCATGGTGCAGTGGATATTCCCATCAGGCAGCTACATGGTGAGGGGATAGAGTGCTGGGCCCGGAATCAGGAAAACAAGAGTTCAAATTTGCCCTCAGACACTGCTAGCTGTGCGACCCTGGGCAAGTCACTTAACCCTGTCTGCCTCAGTTCCCTCAACTATAAAATGGGGATAAAAATAGCACCTCAGGATTGTTGTGAGAATAAGTGCTTGATGTAGTAGGTACTTAATAAATGATTATTTCCTTCCTTTCCTGAATTACCAAAGTCTGCGTCAGTGAGATACAAGCCATAACAGGCTGAGAAAGCTCTGAGTAAGGGCCTGGTGGTGGACTGCCTGTCTGTGGTCTGAAGAACAGACTACTGAGTTCAGAAAAACTCATTATCGGGTTAGCTGCAGGGAAATGAAACTTTTATTCGCAGTAACCAAGCCAAATAAAATCAACTACTAAGTTGATGAGGGACTGGACTGTGATCTAGGTCCATGGACTGAGTAGTGTTAATGGTGCAATCAGAGCCTTGGAGAATTAAACTGAGCTGCCTGCCTTCCTAGGGTTCTCCTCGTCAGTGAAGAAAAACAAAAATGAGATGACCTTCACCTGAAGGAGAAGCTACAGGCTCTGATGTGGGCTAGAACACAGGTAAGTCATACTGGAAGGTAAAAAGTCATGGATCACCTGCAGCTACAATGGTGGTGTCCTGTAGGTGATGTAGTCCTAACAAGCCTTTTTCTACATAACCAAATTTGCCATTAGTATCCTGAATAATCTTAGTGATCTGTAAAATGCACTGTATTTGTATGTAGATATATATACACACATGTATATATACATACATATGTATATATATACATATGAGATTGAGACATATATATATTTTACATAAGCATGTATATGTATATGAGTATATATATATACATATGAGATAGATACATGAGACATATATACATACTTTATATAAGCGTGTATATGTATATATATACATATGAGATAGATACATGAGACATATATACACACTTTATATAAGCATTTATACGTATATGTATATATATGAGATTGTGTGTGTGTGTGTGTGTATACACACATACACATACATCACCTCTTTTTCAGGAACATGCTTTATCATTGGTCCTCTGGATTTGTGTTTGATCACTACGTTGTCAGAAATCTCAAGCTATACCAGGACTAGCATTTCCCTGATGCAGTTCCTTTCCACCCATCTACACAATATGGGGAGGTCACACTTAAAAGAAGATAAAGTTGTATCAGGGACTTGACTGGCCTATGTAATTGGCTCCATCTTTCCTCCCTCAGTACAGCTTCTTTTCTCTCAGCCAGCCAACATGACCCGAGTGGCCCCAGCTTCCCTGATATAGCTTTCTGGTCATCTAAGGGTATAAGAAGTGTCAGCTGAGTGGAATCTAGGTGCTTGGGACTTGGGGAATTTCTGAAAGGCACTTGAACCACCCTGCTGACAAGATACATTTCTATATGGAAACAAGGGGACCCATACCCAGAGAAACTAAGTCCCTCTGGATCCTTGTCGCATACCCTTCCAATGTCAGGCCAATGTAAACCTCCTTGTGTTAAATGTTCAGTGACTTGAGAGTGCCTCATTCCATCTCAATGCCAAACTTGAACTAGGAGAGTGCTGGGGTTGGAACCTTGTCTCTGATAAAGGTTTTAGGTCAATGTGATCTATGGTAATTGTTTTGACATGGCATGTGATTTCATTAATATAGTGAGCTCCTAGGGAGGAAGTTTCTCTACTAACATTAAGTAATACTTCTCTGTATATAATAGTCTTTGAGAGTTGTCTGGGGTAATGTCAAGAAGTTAAGGTCCAGAGTCACACTGTCATTTTGTGTCAGAGGTGAGACTTGAGCCCAGGTCTGTCTGGCCCTGAGGACAGCTTCCTAGCCACTGAACCGTGCTGCTAAGTATTTTCATTGCTGTTAATACTTCAACACTTCTAGAATTCATTATTTCATCAGATCGTCTATTCTCTCATCCTAATCATTCACAAAATCTTCCTTTGTACCCTAGTAGGCAAGAAGCATCTACTAACCCATTACTGTGTGCCAGACATTGTGCTAAATAAGAGAGAGCCGATGTCCTTCTGATGATGACTCTCTATGTTGTGAGGCAGACCTATTGCTCCAAGAATGATTATGAGATGTAAACTTTGATCATTTATGTAATCATACCCATACTATCTCCTGAATTATGTAAAGGTCCCCATCCTGTAGAACTCTATGTCTATATAAAATAAGGGGCCCTGTGAACTGGACCCTCTAGTGCATACCATATGTGTGTTCTATATGTGATAACCTATAAGACTAACCACTGTTTGGCTCAACCTCCTTCACCCTCTCATTCCATCCCGATGCTCTAAAGTATTCAGACAAGATCTCGATGGGAAGTTTGGGAAGATAGGAAAAGACAGAAGCAAAAACTTCTCCAATATAAAACTACAGCATCTGAGCCAGCTTGCACGCTCTCTGTCCATGGGCACGTTGTTGTATCACTATCAGCCCTAGGATACGCCACCCCCCGAACTAGGGAACTGAATAGACCTTCTTAGAGAGGCAATGTGGTATAGTGGAAAGACCATTCGCTCTGGAGCCAGAGGACTTAGGTTCAAATCCTGCCTCTAATGCCTCTTCTCTATGTGACCTTGGGCAAGTCATAGCCATACATTTTAGTTTTCTCATCTGCAATACTGAAAAAGATGTTTAAGGTACCTTCTAACTCTCTTTCTGTAATCATAAATGGATAGATACTTACTACCTGTGTGACCTTGTATAAGCCACTGAATTTAACTGTACCCCAATCTCCTTATCTGTAAAATGAGGGGACGGGACTAAGGCCTCTGATGGTTTTCTCGGGTCTTATCCTTTGAGCCTACGTGACATGACCAGGTGTGGACTCTCCATCATTATGGATATCATTGCATAAAACTGGGACCAAGGACGTGTAAGTGTATGCATTGTGTAATTGGCATGCTCAGGGGAGCATAGTGTTTTGACTCTATCATAAATCTCAAAAGTGAAAGGACTGATCGTTCACTTGAGAGAAATTTGTCACAGAATTTTCTTGTCATCCAAATGTTATAACCTAGACTCTCATCACCCTCAAGACATAAGCACAGCTAAGCTGGTCCTTGCATGATAGGCAAGATTTCCTGAGATCCACGTAAGACAAGGGAGAGGGAAGAAATGGGGGCCTGGGGATTTCCCCAGGTGCATTTGTGTATATAGGGGCGTGAGAGAGTGTTCATTGTATGGTGCCTAATGTAGATGTCTGTGTGTTTGCCCCTCTTCCCTCATGACCTGCATGACCAGGGATGCTGCAAACATTACCATCTCATGTGCAGGGGTGTTGAAGAGCACAGAAGAAATACCATGACTTCATTCTTCCAACACACCCCCACCACCACTGCCGTGACCCATGTTCTCAGTTGTAGAAAGTAAAGAGAACTGAACACCATGCATTGGACTCTGGCTGGATCTTTCTCTAAGCATTTGCCATACCTGCCTCTCTTCCCTGCCCCAAGTCAAACCCATAGTGCTAGTGCTGAAATCAGGAAGGGGTATGTGGGACAACTGGGCAACAATGACAAGTATAGATTCTACCTGGGCCACATACACCCACAGTGTTGAGGGCAGCACAGGGAGAGGAAACTGGGAGTGTTGAATGTGGGGGGCGTCACATGCTGTCCCCCTAGCCCTGGATAATAGACTTACTCATGACCCCCTCAGACCTAGGATGAGGATGGAGGGACAAGAAGAAGACAGTACCCTCCTTCTGCCCAGAGTCCTCGGGCCAGACCTTGTTTTTCTACCCTCTTTTAGTATAATAGCTATTAAGTTATCATGGTTTTGGGGTGGGTTCTGTTTCTTAAAGTCCTATTTTTCCTATTGAAAAAATAAGTTACCCTAGGCGAATCCATCTTGGCAAAATATGGCAGAGCTTATGTTATAATGGAAAAGCCTTTGATAACTCAGTGTCACCTCTATAACAAGAATATTATCTATTAGGCACCAGAGTAGAATTTCAGGAAGCAGTTGTGGTGGTGACGGTGGTGGTGGTGGTGGTGATGGTGGTAGTGGCAGTGTTGGTGGTGGCGGTGGTGGTGGTGGTTGTGATGGTGGTGGTAGAGGTGGTGGTGCTGAAGGTTGTTTTGGAGGTGACTGGACTTGTGATTTTATCACAGGAACCCCCAGTGAGGAATCTCCTACCAATGTACCTGATCTGCAACTGAAGATCTTCTTGAGTTGCCTGGGGTCTGAAAAATTGTTACTTTCTCAGTGTCACAACACCAGGCATCAGAATCGTATCATGAAGTCGAGTCTCCCTGACTCCAAAGCCAGTCCTTTACCCACTACACTACAATTTCTCTCAGATATTATTGTCAGTGGCAATAAACCAGCAATGGTTGGGAACCATCTGCTGCTTGTAGCTGATCGAGCAGGAATCGTTTCAAAACTTTCAGTGGGTTTATTCCTTTTTCTCTTCTTTTCATTAGAGTATGATTTTAAAGTAGAGGACAAACACTGTCATTTCTAAAAAAAAATTGCTCTCAGCCTTTCCTTGGGGCTTGTTGAAGCTTTGGACATGGCAAAAAGAACACCATCAATGTCAGAAGCCAAGAATATTAATTAGTGCTAAGGATGCAGGGTATTTTTTTCATAACATACTCCACATTACTCCCTCACTTTCTTAGTTATTCTCAGAGTTTATGATGACTTCATTTGAAAAATATTGTCATGTTTTTCATGACATTTTTGTACGTCTATCTTCTGCAACAGATGTTGGTACATTGGCTACAATATCTTCATTGAAGGATTTTTATTTATGCTTTTTATGAGCCCTGCAAGGCAAGATGAACAAGAGTCCCTAACATTATATTTATTTCATGTTTTCTTTGAGAACATGTTTCAACAATCTTGCTAGCAGCTACTGTGGCTGTGTAAAACCAACAACAACCAGCACACAGAATGCTGCAAGCCCAAGTTCTTTTGATCTGCTTTACTAAGGAAAGCAATGTTAAGGGTTTAACAATCTTACTTTAATCCAGCATACAAATATCATTCGCATACGTCAGGGGAAAAAGCCAGCACCCTGTGCCAGTAAGGCAAAATGGGCTTAGTTTAGCAGATGCCCTTGAGGAGTTTGCCTTTTATTTACGGTGAAAGTACTTTCACCTGTTAAATGCTAAGCCCCAGGCCCAAAGCCCTATCAGGTGTGAAACCTGTGTGGGTGTAGATTAAGGACTTAAAAGGGGCCAATTCAGGAACCAATGGGTCTCTGGACTCTGGTCTCTAGTCGTTGAGGTAGGACTTGAGAACGCCAGAGGCTTGGCTGTGAGGAGAGGCAAGAAAACTACAGCTGGAAAAAAATCCGAAGCAGAGCCGACCCCTGTGTGGACCCAAGAGTTCGAGCGAGGTCTTCAGGCCGGTGAATATGATTTATGCCATCTTATTTTTCTGTGGCCTCCTGGCTACTCTTGCGAGGCGGGCCTACTGGGCCTGGAGGCTTGTGTTCACAATACTGGAATGGGGAGGTTGGTTCGCTAATTTGTTGCTCTGGGCCCTGAATAAATTTTTTGATGCCTTCTGCTTAGAGAATTCTGTATACCCAACGATTTCGAACCATTCAGATATTTATATGATCCTTTTTGAGATCATAAATTCGGCCTTCCTACTACATTTGGCAACGAGGTTTATGGGATCGCTT
>JAQQSZ010017326.1:0-10824 GCA_028646595.1 Phalanger gymnotis | reverse complement strand
AAAATTGAATAAAGAGGGATAGGATAGAAAGGAGCAAAATATAGTTAGTCTTTCACAACGTAAGTATTGTGGAAGGGTTTTGCATAATGATACACATGTGGCCTATGTTGAATTGCTTGCTTCCTTAGGGAGGGTGGGTGGGGAGGGAAGAAGGGATAGAATTTGGAACTCAAAGTTTTAAAAGCAGATTTTCAAAAAAAAAAGTTTTTTCCATGCAACTAGGAAATAAGATATACAAGCAATGGAGCATAGAAATTTATCTTGGCCTACAAGAAAGGAAGGGAAAAGGGGATGGTGGGGGGAGTGGGGTGACAGAAGGGAGGGCTGACCGGGGGACAGGGCAATCAGAATATATTCCATCTTGGAGTGGGGTAGAGGGTAGAAATGGGGAGAAAATTTGTAATTCAAACTCTTGTGAAAATTAATGCTGAAAACTAAAAATATTAAATAAATAAATAATAAAAAATTGAATGACAAAATAATAATAATAATGAATATATGTCCTGGAGGCTGGAAGTGATCACATTACTGGATCACATCCTTCAGAAACTTCCTTTCCTTCAGAAGTGGGGTCTGATAAAACAAGGGGTAGAAATGCATCACTGGGTAATACAAGTTATTACATAATATAACCTAATATTAATTTTCCTCCAAGTTATATTGTAATTTTGTATTATTCCTTTTTCAGTCATACTCCTTCCATCTCAGAAAGCAAATCACAGAAACTTGGTTCCCATTCTCTCACCCAAGATGCAAATTTATCCCTAACCAATCTCTCCAGTACCAGATGGATGTTCACTCATGCCACCCAATACAGTGGAGCAGAAGAAGGAGCAGATTTTTTTTATTCCTCACTACTATTTCTAGGTGTGCCACCACCACCATCACCACTATCACTCAGCAACTTATCCTATCAGATATAATATCATATCTAAATCCTGGTGTTGGCTTTCTATTGATTCCCTGGCCTTTCTGCATCCTTTCTCAAAGATTTCATTCAATACCTTCCTGATTCAATTTTCTACTGGTAGGTGACACAATGGATAAAATGCTTGGCCTGGAGTAAGAAAGACAAGCTCTAATATAACCTCAGTTGCTTAGTTGTGTGGCCTTGGACAAGTCATTTAGCCTCTCTTTGACTGAATTTCCTCAACTGTAAAGTGGGCATAACGATAGCATCTATTCCCCAGGATTGTTATGAGAATAACAAGAGGTAATATTTCTAAAGTGCTAGGAAAAAGTTAAAATTATATTTAAATAAACATATACATACATATTTAATTAATATTCTTTTTGTTCCACTTCACAACAATCTTTAACTTTATCTTCTATCAATTTACATGTAGATATCACTTCAAATGACTTCCCTCCTCAGTTTCATAATCTCATTAGCTCCCAAGGCCTATATTTTAACTCCACCTTAGCCATACACAGAAATTATCATGCCCTCATTTTTTCAACTGAAATCTCCACAATCCATACTTCTGAAGTCACTCTATCTAACCACAATCTTCTATCCTGCCATCTCTTTCTGTGTCTCACTATCTCCTCACACCTTTTTTGTCTTCACTGCAAAAAAGTTACAACCTCTAGCTGCCTTCGTTTCCTCATCAGTAAAAAGGGGATAATAATATCTACTCCCCAGAGTTGTTGTGAGAGTGAAATGAGATATTTCTAAGTCACTTCATAAACCTTAAAGTATTATACAAACTTTATTACTATTGTTATATAACACCTCTCCACTTTCTCAGGTAATTCCCCCTGCATCTGTGTCATTTTCCTCACTTCAGAATCTTCAAAACAGTAAATCATGTCAATATTATACTGACCTCTGTTCTTTGTTCCCTTTCCCCATTGTCTAATTGTCCTCATTCCTTTCCAAACCCCAACCTTGAAAACTTCTCCAGTTTGCCTTCTCTAGTACTGTCAGCGTACTATTGATGAATGCTACATCACCAGACAATCACTACTGCTCTTTTTTTTTCCTTTTTTGATTGACTCTGTTGCATTCACTTCAGTGTCTCTTCCAAAACTTCACAGCTCGAGTCATTCAGCTCCTCCTTTCCTTTCAGCAGAGGACCTCAGTTCATATTTTCCTGAAAAAAAAATAGTATCAATGGCAAAGTACTTCTTTCCAATTATATATCTCAAATTCTCTCCACATAATTCTCTATTTTTTCTTCCTTTTCTCTATTTCTCATTACTACTTTTTCTTTGAGCTTGACCCTTGCCATTTGCTCTGGCAGCTTGCCCCATTGTTCATCTCCCCTCCTTAATTTTCCATCTCTCCTCATTCTTTTTTTGTTTCTTCCCTGGAGTATACAAGCATGTCCAGATCTACTGCATCTTTAAAAAACCTTCCCCTTCTCTTACTATTTCCTCAGATATCATCATGGCACACTTCTCTCTAACAATAAAACTCTAGAAAAAAACTACCTACACTAGCTGACTCCAATTTTTCACTTCAAACTCACTTCTAAACTCCTTTAAATACTTATTTTCACTCCATTTCACCAGTTGATTAAACCTGCCTTCTCCAGGGTCACTAAATGATTAATTTATTGCTAAATCCAATAGTCTTTTCTCAGTCTCAAATCTTAAACTCTAGGTTCTGCTTGACACTGTTAACCATTCATCTTTTGGATATTTTCACTTCCCTCTATTTTCATGACATTGTTCTTACATGCTTCTCCCCTCAGCATCC
The DNA here is from genome assembly GCA_028646595.1 of Phalanger gymnotis. Taxonomy (NCBI): domain Eukaryota; kingdom Metazoa; phylum Chordata; class Mammalia; order Diprotodontia; family Phalangeridae; genus Phalanger; species Phalanger gymnotis. Next base: position 8,120 of record JAQQSZ010017326.1, on the reverse strand, counting down.
TGTAAGTTATTCTTATTTTTTTTTTTATGTTAACTGACATAGTGGAATATATCTAAATCAAGAAATCAAGAAAAAATGCTTACAAAGGATTTGAAAAATAAAGAAAAAATGAGTCTGCCATGATTTTTGCCTGGAAATAGTTATTAAAATTTCCTGTACTCAAAACTTAGTATTTTGTTGGGTTTCCTGGAAAGTAGATACAGCTGATAAAGTTTGGAGGCATTCATTCAATCAATCAAAAAACATTTATGAAGTACCTACTGTGTGCCAAATAATGTGCTAAGCGTGTATTATATTTTCATCATTTTCATTCCCATTTCCAAAGAAAAATAGCTCTTCAGAAAAGTAAATGTGACAGATGAAAAGCCTTTTAGTAAAAGAGTGAAAGAGAGACGATAAATAGATTTTCTTTTTCCATTCACTGTAATATCAAAGGCTACAGAAATATTAACCCGGCAATTTCCAGAAATGAGTCTGATGGCTGTGTGGTCAATTTAGGTCAATTTGTTATAAGGAGGGGGAAAAATCACCAGAAAGAAAACCTGAGTAGAATTGCATAAGATATTGTTGTTGAAAAACTTTTATATAATGATAAATTGAGAAAGTATATTATTTACTCTCATTTGTAGATAAGATTCTTTACAAATCCACGAACTTGTGAAAATATTGTCACTAAATTCAACTGCGCAACTATGAATTCAACAATCATTTGTAAAGTATCTATTACATGCCAGAAACAATGCTTGTTTCTGAGGATACAAAGACTCAAGTAAAATAGATCTTGCTCTTAGGTAACATATCTAGAGCTCATATTTATTATGCAACAGTAATAATCAAACTAATTTAGTACGAGATATTATATTTTAAGTAAATAAGTGGAATATACTAGAAAAAAGAAAAAAAATGAATTTTATAATCTAATAATCATTAAGCCTGAGAACACAGATTACCTGGAGAAGACTTCTTCATTCCATTTGAAATAGATTTTTGGGAAAACTGAAAAACAATACATTAGCTTTAGAGCAACATATTATACCGTATACCACAATAAACTCAAAATGGAAATGTGACCTGAATGTTAAACAATAGAAGAGAACCTTTCACAGATATGGAAATAGGGTAAATTCTTAACCAAACAAAAGATGGAGTCTATCATAGAAGACAAAATGTCTTTTTTTTCTTTGTGTAACATACTGTTGGGGATCATTCTCCCAACTTATAGTACCACTGACAAGTTGAGTTCCCAGTAGAGTGGCTTTAATCACTTCTAAAATTCTAGTGATGACTCTACTAATAGCTGTCCTCTAACATACTAGCTCACAAGCCCTCACCAGCGTGCTTCCTCATAACAATCAGCCAGTAGTCTCAGATAGTTCATTGGCTGAGACATTTACTTAAATATCATAGTAAGAATAGTGTTACAAGCATTTCCCACAACATAAGGGTTGCACTATCCCACTAATACATTCAGAGTCCAAGAGAGGCAGAATAAGAATGACCCTAAAGCACTATAGCAGTATAGTGGAGGCACATGTATAAGGGGTCAAATGTGGTCAAAGTAACTTATAACACTAAAACCTTTGTATTCTTTCTTTAGAGGTTTTTAAAAACATTCTATAGTTGTTCTGTTGTTTAGTTCCTCTTCACAGCATGCATCATCACTATCCTGTATTATAAGCTCTCTCTTCCTAGAGTACAGTCTTGGCTAAACAGGCTAACCTGTGGTTGGACTGGATCAAATGGATCATTTAGTGATTGTGCTGAATCTTCACCAGAGTTTCAATGCTCCTGAACTGAGATGGGCTGGACAAATGGTGGATGTAGAGACATTTTACCAGTCTATACTGATGCTGGAGTGGACCATGCACTTCTGCTGAAGTGGGCTAGGCAGATTCATGACAATGGCTGCCAGATGGGGCTGGACAGCCTTTTCTGCCACTGGACAGTAACTTTTCCCAATTTTTCCTCTACTTTTCTTACTTGATTTTCAAAATCCTTTTTGAGCTCTTCCATGGCCTGAGACCAATTCATATTTTTCTTGGAGGCTTTTGATGTAGGGGCTTTGACTTTATTGTCTTCCGGTTATATGTTTTGATCTTCCTTGTCACCAAGGAAGTAAGTAAATAAATTTTCACCAAGAAAGTAAAATTCTATAGTCTGCTTTTTCCCCTGTTTGCTCATTTTCCCAGACAATTACTTGATTTTTGAGCTCTTTATTACATGGAGGGTGTACTGCCCCAAGCTTCAAAGGTATTGCGGAGCTGTTTTTGGAGATATTTCTGCCTGTAAATTTTGTAAATTTTGCAAAATTTGTAAATTTTCAGTTCTTCCAAGGTGATATGATCAAAGGAGAGGTCTTTATTCCTCTCCGGGCCTGTGCTCTGGTCTGTGAGCAACCATAGCTACTCTTTTCTGCCATGCTCCTCCTCTCCCCAGGACCACCATCCAGGACTGCAACCCAGATCCAAGCATGAGCAAAACAAGAGAATCCTGTCTCATAGCCAACAAAGAGATCCCTGCAATCCCTCTCTGATCAGCCACCTGACTCCCCCAGCATCTGTGGGCTGAGAACTCCAGAAGCAGCCACCGCTGTGGTAGTGGTTGTCACTGCCCTGGGGCTGGAGCTGGGGCTGGGGCCTGACCAAGCTCCTGTCTCACCTAGGAGAAAGACCTTCCCCACTGATCTTCAAAGCTGTCTTTGGCATTTGTTGGTTGAGAAGTCTGGAAACAGCCTCAGCTGCCAGTGATTCAGTCTCCTAAGTCTTGCTCCAGCCCCATTTGTGTCACATTGGCCCACGCTGGACTGTCCTCCTCTCCCACCCCAGTGCAATAGACTCTTCCTATCAAACTTCCAGATTGTCTTGGGCTGGAAATTTGCTTCAGTTTGTCATTTTGTGGCTTCTGCTGCTCTAGAATTTGTTTAGAGTCATTTTCCACAGATATTTTGAGGAGTTTGGGGGAGAGCTCAAGCAGGTCCCTGCTTTTACTCCCCTATCTTGGCTCCACCAGCTCTGCTTTTCTTTTTAACCAATTCTTCCTTCCTCTTCCTTTCATTCCTTCAGAAAGTCATTTTATGTTGCTTTGGAGTAATTTGTTTCAGTTCAATCATTTTCATCTCCCATACTCCTTGGACAATTTTATATAGATGAATGCCTAGGAACAAAGGTAAAGTGCAATCTGTGCTTGGGAATCAAGTTCATTGTCTTGCTGGCCTCTGAATATTGAAGAGTATCTACTTTGCATCTAAAGGCTTTCTCCTTTACATTTTACTCTCTCATCATTTACTTAATTCTCACTGGGTCACTTTTCTTACACAAGTATAATTAAGACAGCTAATAGCTGGTTTGGGAAAATCCTTTGTGTCAAATATCTCTTACAAGAGTCTAATATCCAAAATACACAGGTAACTTTATACATCTATATGTGTACATATATATATATATATATATACATGTACACATGTATGTATATAGACATGTACACATGTATATATATACACACATATATAGGCATATATATATGTATATATATGTGAAAACCAAAGGCCATTCAACAATATATAAGTAGACAAAGGATATGAATAAACAGTTCAAAAAGAAGTACTACAAATCATTGAGCCATACAAAAATGCACCAAATAAGAGGCCTTCAAATAACAATAAACCTATGCTTTCTCTGACCTGTAGTAAACTGGAAATTATAGCAAAGCATGGGAATACTCAATTTTGGTGGAGCCATGGAAAGAAAATCAAAAAGATGCATTGCTGGTCAATCATGACCATTTTGGAAAGTGGTTTGGAATGATAAAAAGTAAGTGGCTAAAACAGTCATACCCTTTGACCCAGAGATGTACTGCTCAGCATATACATTAGAAAGTCAGTGATAAAAAGAAAGAAAAAACACACACATCAGAATGCTTAAAGCAGAACTTTATTTTTTATAATACCAAAGAAAGAAAGTAAATGCTTATCATTTGGGTATTAATCACATACACACATGAGTATGTATACACATCAATATACACATCCATATATACATACACATACATGTAAGTAGGGTAAATACTGAAAAGTATGGAAAGATTGCAATAAGCAGAACAAGGAAAGTGACATGTACAGTGAAATAGAACAAGACCATAAACATAATTGCACTTGTTGGCATACAAAGCCCTTCATAACCCAGCCCCCACCTACCTTTCCAATCTTCCACCTTATTCTCTCTTTGATCCAGTAACACTGGTCTCCTAGCTGTTCTGGGAACAAAACACTACATCTCTCAGTTCCAGTCATTCTTTCTTAGTTGTCCCTCATGCCTGGAATGTTCTCCCTCTCCATTTCAATTCCTGATATCCTCAGCTTCATTTAAGTCCCAATTAAGATCCCACAGTCCACAAGAAGCCTTCCTCAATGTATCTTAATTCTAGTGCCTTCCATCTATTAATTCTTTCCTATTTGTCCTGCATAGAGCTTTCTTTGCATATATTTGTTTGCAAGTTGTCTCCTCCATTAGATTGTAAGTTTCTAGAAGTCAGAGACTGTAATTGTAGTACAGTGCCTGGCACATGTGGGTGCTTAATACATGGTATCGATTGATTGGAAGGAATAAGAGCAAAATCATAAAAACTGAATTCCACGAAAATATGACCAAGCTTGGCCCCAGAGTAAAGGTGTGAGAGGATCCTTCCCTGCCTTCTTAGCAAAGATGGGGGACTATTGTCATCAAATACTGCATATAATGTCAGATATTTTTTGATATATTGATTCATATACTTCATCTTTTGCCCTTTGAAATATCATATTTCAGTACCTTTTCTTCTTTATAGTAGTTGCTGCCAAATGTTGCTATCCTGACTGTGGTTTCCTGCTACTTGAACTCTCTTTCTCTGGCTATTTAAAATATTTATTTTCCTTTGAATGGAATTGGAATTCCAAAATCTGTTGGAATTTGTCTTTGACATTCCTGAGAGTTTTATTTTGTGTTTCTTTCAAAAACTGATTGATGCATTCTTTCTATTTTCACTTTGTCCTTTGGTTCTGATAAAGCTGTATTAGTTTCATTCATACTTTCTCGGAAAAGAGTGTAATAAGGGTTAGTATTAGTCTTCTCACCATGTTTTCATTAGAATCTGATAATTCTTTCGCTATCTTTCCTTCAGCTGTTTTCCAAGTTGGTTACTGTATATATATATGAATGTATGTATATATAAATACATATATATGTATATATATACACATATTCTTTTAAAACAGTCTTAAGTCATTTTAAGGTTCATCTAGGTGGCACAGTACATTGGAATTTCCAGGAAGGCCTCATTAGGAAGGCCTAAGTTCGTATCTGGCTTTTAGAAGCTTGCTAATTTGGGATATAAAGAAAATCACTTAGCCTTTGTATACTTCAGCCTCGGTTTCCTCATTTGTTAAATGAGGGTAGTAATAGCACTTTGATCGCAAGGTTGTTATGAGGATATAATGTGATAATATTTCTAAAACGCATTGCAAGGCTTAAAGTGCTAAATGATAGATGTTATTATCAATTTATTCTTTTTCCAGTTCCTTCCTCCAGAGCTTTTTTTCACTAGTAACACCACTAAAAAATCTTTTCTTCATTTCTTCCAGGAATTCTTGTAGTCATTGGGACAAGTTTTTTTTTTCTTATTTGAAATTTTAATTACAGTTAATGTGCAGTTACTTTCAATCTGGGCTTGTCTTTCAGGTATCTCTTAACTCATAATAATTCTTTTTAATGTTTGGTATTGTCTCCTATTTATTCCTATTTCCAACATCAGTTCCTTATTTTGAATTTTTGTGTTAGAGCCAAAATGCATCCTCTCTCATACTCTTGAATGGAGTAATGAAGCCCCGTTAAGCCCTGAACTCAAATTCCTGGCAACTCATATATTTTCTCATATATTTTACTGCACTTAATGTGTCAGCACTCAGAGCCTTGGCAAGTTTCAGTCTGATCCCAATCAGAGGTCTGTGGTTGTCTGTCCCTGTTCAGGTGCTGCTGATACCTTCTGTCCTTCCAAGACCTCTCTGGACTGTCCTCTCCCTGACCCTACCTTGAGTTTCTAACTTATTTTAACACCCAAGCTCTTGTTGGGTTTTACTGGAAGGCCACTTATTCTAGCATTTGCAGTTTCTGGCTGTGGTTTTGTACAGCTCTGGGCTGGATGAAAGTGATTACAGATGATTCTCTTTGGATTTCTTGATCATTATTCATTAAGAATGGTGTGATGTCAATTTGGAAAGTCTCCAATAAGGTTTCCTTGGGAACATTGCTTGGCTCTGTGCTATTTTACACGTTTATAAGTTTCTTGACTATAAGCATAAATGGTATCTTATTAAATTTACAGATGATTCAAATCTAGGAGGAATAGCCAAGACACTGGATGACAGAGTCAGGATTCAGAAAAATATTTATAGTCCAGAACATTGTGCCAAATTTAATAAGGTACAATTTGATAAAGATAAAGGTAAAGTAAAATGCTAAGGGTTTTTTCTTTTTTTAATGTTAACTTCACATGTACCAGATGAATAGAGCATGTGCATTTGAAAATATCAATGTTTTTTAAGGGCCTGTAATATGACTCAATAGTGATATTGCAGCCAAGAAAGCTAATGGAATATTAGGCTACATTAAGCTAATGGAATTTTAGTCTGCTAAGTGCCGTAGGTGGTATAGCGAATAGAGTACAGAACTCAGGCTTGGGAACACCTTAGTTCATATTCTTTCTCACATATTGGAAAGACATTAAATGTTCTGTGTCTCAGTTGCCCCTTCTGTAATATGAGGGATTCGATTCCATGGCTTCCGAATGCCTTTCTAGTCATAGTATAATGGAGCCAGTTCAAAAAAGACTCATCCAAGAGTCAACTATTAAACTTTGCATGTGATCATCTATGCTTCAGAAATCAGAAAACATTCCAAATTAGGGTTTGATTTAACATTTTGTTGATTACCTACACTTAAAAAAGTGATGGAGAAAATGTTTACAATAAATTTTATACTTGAAAGTATTTCCTGGGTTTTCAGTGAGCAGATTATTAAACATCTGCAGGCACACTCCTGCTATAAATCTTAGCTATAAATCCTAGCTATAAATCTTAGGATCTTATGACTAGAGAGAGGTTAATTTCCCTGTATTAGGTACTGGTAAGATTACATATATAGTATCACGTTTAGTGGTGAGTGCCAAATTTTAGGAAAGATATTGATAAGTTGGAGAGCATCTGTAGGAGGGTAGATAGAGAGGCAAATAGCCTCCAGATCATGAATGAATGAAAAGCATTTATTAAGCACTTATTATATGTACAAAAAGATTGCTCTATAAGTGCTGCTGAAATTGAAATGCTATTGAAAAAGTCCCTTTCTTAGGGAAATGATATACTAATGGGAAGATTCAGCTGTAAAGAAAGAAACGAGCATTTTTAAATACTCATCAGGCGCCAAGCACCGTTCTAAGTGCTTTATAAATATCATCTTATTTGATTCTCATAACAAACCTGATAGGTGCTATTTTTAGCTTTATTTTACAGTTGAAGAAACTGAGGCTGATAGAGGTTAATTGACTTGCTCTGAGTGACAGAGCTTGTAAATATCTCAGGCTGGATTTGAACTCAAGTCTTTCTGACTCCAGGCTTAGCCCTCTATACACTGTGCCACCCAACTGCAAATTTGATGGAAAGTCTCTGGTCATAAGTTATAGTAACAAAGCAGATGTAAATTCATGTCCTTTAATTTATTTACTTAATGTTATTACCATTGATAAAATCATGTTAGTTTTCTGATGTTCAAACTCTTCACCATGCTCATTGCTTTGTTGGTGAGAAATTTCTTTTTATTATTTAATATTTTTAGTTTTCAACATTGATTGCCATGAGATTTCGAGTTACAAATTTTTCCCCATTTCTACCTTCCCCCCACCATTCCAAGATGGCATATATTCTGATTGCCCCATTCCCCAGTCAGCTCTCCCTTCTGTCACCCGACTCCTCACCCCATCCACTTTCCCCTTACTTTCTTGTAGGGCAAGATAGATTTCTATACCCCATTCCCTATATATCTCATTTCCCAGTTGCAAGTAAAAATAACTGTTTTTGAGGATTTTTTTAGAACTTT
>JAQQSZ010017325.1:0-10825 GCA_028646595.1 Phalanger gymnotis | reverse complement strand
AAGGAAGGAAGGAAGGAAGGAAGGAAGGAAGGAAGGAAGGAAGGAAGGAAGGAAGGAAGGAAGGAAGAAAGGAAAGAACAACTTTGAAGATACAGCAAGAAGCAAACATTTTTCCCATAGCACTTTGGTGGGACACTTTCTCCTATATCACCTCAGTCTCTGGGGAAAGTGGACTCAGATCTCATACAGTTTCTACCTAAGATTGGTCCCCCATGGTTCGGGTCCAAATTCAGTAATGCCTTTAGGTGAGTCCTCATTTCAGCCACCACTGGGCAAGGACCATCGCTCTTCATTCCTCGGGGCATCAATGATGGACTGGCTATAAAACCTAGTGTAATTCACAGACTCCCCAGAGTCCTCTGACTCCTAGAATTCTGGATGCCAAGATGGCATCTCACTCACTCACTCATTTGACATTTCAAATTCATGAGGTTGTGGCCTCTAATTCTTTCACCTGAAACAAAAGGAAAAAAATGAAGGCAGAGGCCTAAGACCTGTTTTCAAGGTGCCGCATGTCAGTTTCGAAGGGAGTGCTTTCAAGGCTTCTTCCCTTATCGCACCACTGGATGCCATCACCAAAGGAGTCAAACTAAAAACAGAGATCCACCAAGTAAAGGAACCAAGACTAACTAAAGCTTTTTGAAGACATCCCCAGCTCTAGTTCCCCAATGGTGACCAATTATCTACTCCATGGACAGCAGACCTGAATAGGTTACAGAATGTTTATGAGTGTTACAAATTTTCTCCAAGGCATTTCTCTATGACATTAGCATGGCTTTCTGAGAAGAATATTCTCCAGCTTCTTCGTTCTGGGAAGCAACATTACTGCACTTATACCAATCCCTTGCTACATAGAAAGGAATACAGACCTAAATAATTTGTTGTTCCATTGCTTCACTTGTGTCTGACTCTTTGTGGCTCCATTTGGTTTTTTCTTGGCAAAGATACTGGAGTGATTTGCCATTTCCTTCTGTAGTTCGTTTTACAGGCGAGAAAACTGAGGCAAACAGGGTTCAGTTACTTGCCCAGGGTCACACAGCTAGTAAGTTTCTAAAGCCAGATTTGAGCTCCAGGCCTGACACTATTTACTGTGCCACCTAAATAATTGGAAAGGTATTAATTGCTTATGGTTGGGCTGAGCCAATATAATAAGAATTACAATGCTGCCTAAATTAATTTACTCATTCAGGGTTATACCCATCAAACTACTGAAGAGTTGTTTTACAGAGGTAGAAAATATAACAAAATTCATCTAGAGAACAGTTTTTGCTGCCGCTTCCTATTACTGGATGTCCCAGCTGTTCCCAGCAGGAGTAGTCAAGCGTTGCTTTTTCATGTTCTAAAGTGACTGCTTTTGTAGTTTTCTGTTGCTTCTAGCAGGGGAATGTGAATATGGTTTTCTCTTAGTTTTGCATTGTCTTTTGGCTTGGCAACGTGCCAGATGCTCCTCTACCAAAAAAGACCTTACTCTGTCACTGGTATAATCTTTGCCAACAACAAAAATTAAATAAATACATATACATATACATACCTACCTACATCCTCAAGAGCTCTTCTGTCTTCAGCTCCAGGAGAGTACCTATCACAAATATCTGGTTGAACAATAGTGATGGCAAATCTCCATGTCCTTTTCCTTCCACCCCATGTCTGACCCCAAGCATTCAAGGGTCATATCCACCTCAGAGAGTACTTATTCATGAACTAATAAAGCTTCCCAATTAGCTTGCTAGTACTTGGATAGGATTATTTAAATTACTAGTCTTGACTAAAGAGGGACTATGTTTATAGCAGGCTTCAGACATGCCTGGCCTCAGGAGGATCCCAGCTTCTCTCTAGTTTCTCCCACCCGAAAGACAGAAGTATAAAATATCCTAGTGCCTGCTACAGATATACATTTTGGCAGAATAATGCTTATAAATTCTTCAAATCAATCTTTGATTTGACTTGCTGGATAAATGTATAATTTCTTTGCATTTCCATTTCTTCAGATAGAAAAATGGATTTTGGGTTTCCAAATATAGTAAGTGCATTGGTGCTTTGGAAGCCCTTGAAAGACTATGTATATGAATCTGAAATGTTGACTGTAAAATCCAGAGACTAGGGGTTTTTTTTTGTCTTTTTATTACTCCTACGGCCTTAATTTTATCTATTCTACATTTTACTCGGAATCAATCATCGAGGAATTATTAAGTGCTTAATATATGCCAGGCACCATGCCAGCTACTGGGGAGAAAGAAAGAAAGACAGGAAGAAACAAAAAAGGAAGGAAGGGAGGGAGAGAGGAAGGAAGAGAGGAAAGAAAGGAGGGAGGGAGGGAGGAAAGAAGGAAGGAAGGAAAGATCTCTGTTCTCAACTTACATTCTATTAGGAGAAACATATAAGATATATACATGATAAATATATCACAGGATAAATAAAAGGTTATTAAATACAAGATAGCTAGGGAGGAAGGCACTAGTAGTTGGGAGCTGAGGAAAGGCTTTGTGTAAGATGGTGTTGCTTGAGCTGGGTCTGGAAGGAAGTGAGGGGTTCTATGATGCAGAGGTAAGGAGGACCTAGCTCATTCCAAGGCTTAGGGAAAGGGCACAGAGACAGGAGATGGAGTGCCAGGCATGAGAAAAAAAACAGGCCGATTTAGAAGACCATAAGTTATGGGAGAGGGGGTAATGTCCAAAGAAACTGGAAAGATAGGTTCATGGCAGTCAGATTGTGACAGGCTTTAAAATCCCAACAGAGGCTCTTCAGAACTTAAGGCCAAATACAAACTATAAAATGAAACTGTTTTTTTGAGGTAGATAATTTAATTTGGTTCAATAAACATCTATTTAGTGACTAATGTGGGGAGTACAACAATGCTTCAATTCAATAAACAGTAGAGACCACTCTATTAGGTGTTGTGGCAGATACAAAGTTTAGATAAGATGCAGTCCCTTTATTCATGGAGTTCACAATCTAGAAGGGAATCTGTGGATTTGGAATCAGGTCTGAATCCCAGCTCCAACAGTTACTAATTCTGTGACTTTGTGCAAGTCACTTAATGTCTCCGGGCCTCAATTTCCTTAAAAATAAAATGAAAAGGTAGGATTCGATTACCTCTAAGGACCCTTTAAGATCTAAATTGTAACACCATAAATTTCAAATAACCACATTACAAAATAACATATGATAAGTAAGTAAAAGAAGTGTCATGTGAGGTTCAAGTGAAAAAAGGTCATTCCTGACTGGAGCAATCAGAGAAGTTTTCATGGAAGACATTACTTTGGGGTTAGGCTTTAAATGATGGATAATTCAGCATTTCGGCATTCCAGATGTAATCCTTGGTTCAAAGAGTCATAAGGCCCTCCTCATTGGCAGATATGAGTTCTTGCTTCAAATGGAAGACATCATTTACTCTGTGTATTTGGTGTGCATGTGTGTTTATGTATGTGTGTGTATAATGCATATATACACAAACATATGTGTATACACACATATACATATATATATTCTCATATACATATATGTTCTCATATATATACTTTCTTTGATTTCTGTTTGCTACCTGTTCAGATAAAAAGGTTTATTTGCTATTTGCTATGTGTATTCATTGTGAAACCAGTATCTAGTGAGAAAGGAGTCAAGCCTTGGATGTACAGCTTGTGGCACTTCTCCCTTAAGGGATAGTGATTAGGACCATAGCTTGAACTTAAAAATTATTTCCCCCAGACTAACAATATTTAAGGGAGCAGATAAATACAGTTCTAGCCTGGTATGTCCTTTCTCTGAGGAAAGCAAAGTAGCCAGCATCTGGCCCGTACTTCCTATACTCCTGGAAGGAATCAAAATCTCTCTTGGACAGGAGTGGAAGGGGAAGACTCTAGAGATATCTATTCTTGCTTCCCTGGAAGCCGTATCTAGACAGACCACATGGATACACATAACCTCTATAGGCAAAACAACACACATCCTTACATAGACATTACATAGATAGGGAAAGGCAAGGGCCAACGCACTAAGTCAGGAAGACATTAAACATATACATAGGATAACAAAGAATGCAATTTGGCTGATGTAGAATATGTATGAGGGAGTATCAAAGGATCATAAATTTAAAGCCAGATGGGACCTCAGAGATCATCTATTCAAATCATGAACTATTTCTATAAATATAGACAATGGGTAGAGTCATCGTCACATTAATGGGTATCATATGCCATCGTCCATCTTCTGTTTGAAGATTTCTAGTGACAGAGAACTCACTACCCCTTGAGGTAACAGCTCTAATTTTAGATGGTTCTAACTATATTAGGATAACTATATTCTCATGTGAAATTGTAGTTTTCTTTTCTCTAACTTCTTTCCAGTGGTGCTAGTTCTATTCTCTGTGTCCGAAAAGAACAAATCTTATTCCTTATCCATATGGTGTCATCTTCACTGTCCCCCTGTTGCTCGCTCTTTCCAACATGGCTTATCTAGGCTAAACACATCCAATTCCTTCGACTGATATTTGAATGGCATAATTTCTAATCCCCTTCCATTCTTGATGTCAGACACTTACTAGCTATGCGACCCTGAACAAGTTACTTACCCTATTTACCTCAGTTTCTTCAACTGAAAAATAGGGGAGATAATAAAAGCACCTAGCTTGCAGGGTTTTTGTGAGGATCGAATGATATGCATTTTGTGAAGCACTTAGCACAGTGCCTGGCACATAGTAAGGTATTGCTTCAGCAATTTAATAAAGGCTTCTTCCCTCCTTCCTTCCTCATCTACATTGTGGGTGGATTTTAGAATAACTAATAAGCAGAGAAGACTCTTGTTTTGGATTGTTAATGCACATAGTATATGGGTTTTTTTTAATAGCAGGTAGTGCCACTGTTTTACATGAAATTGGGGTCTAAAAAACTGATTTTGTGGCTATCTATCCACCTATCATAACACTTATGGCGTGTGAAACCAGGCAGTTTTACAGAGCTTCCAAGGTTATTGTCCTGTGCTTTATCAAGTTTCTCACTGTTCTGGAAGTAGCTAACATTTGTTTTATTCCCTTTTCAATAGTAGATGTCGATGTGGGAAAATATAGTTCCATTCATTGATCTGCCTGGCTCTGCTGTGACAGTCAAGACGCCATTATTTCAGCAGTTCCACCAATGAGATCCCATTTGTTCTGTGCTTGATGAGATCCAGAGCACAACCTCATCAACAGGAAATTATGGAGTTAGTCCCTGGATACTTAGCACTAGGCTAATAGTTTGTGGGGCTCAATAAAGCAGAAGGATGAGGTCACTGCCCTCAAGGAACTTGCATTCTAAGTTTGGTAGACAAGAGTTATATACAGGGAACAACCATACAGTAAGAGAGCAGAATGTTAAAAAATTAAAAAGGGCTACGTCCTAGGCTTTGTATTGCTTCTAGGGCTCCCTTGTGGAGAGGCCCCAAGGCCAGCATTTTTGAACCATGGAAATGTAGAAAGAGGCCATTTTTCTAGACATCGAGATAAACAAGTAGTTTTCTTTTTTTCTTTTTTTGTAATTTTATCCAATAAGATATTGTCTCCATTGAGAACACTAAATACTAGCTTGTTCCTTCACTGAAATCTACTGCCATCAGCCTCATCCTTCCCTACTGTTGTTCAGTCACTTTGGGACCCCATTTATGGTTTTCTTGGCAAAGATATTGTTGAGTTGTTTTTAGTTGTGTCCGACTCTTTGTGACCCCATTTGGGGTTTCCTTGGCAAAGATACTGGAGTGGTTTGCCATTTTCTTCTCCAGCTCATTTGATAGATGAGTAAACTGAGGCAAATGTGGTTAAGTGACTTATCCAGGGTCACACAGCTAGTAAATGTCTAAAGCCATATTTGAACTCAGATCTTCCTGACTCCAGGCCTGTTACTTTATCTACTGATCCTTCTAGCTGCCCCTATCCTTCCCTAGTCACTTTAAAAGGGTCTTTAATGTGGCTACTTTGAGAATTCATTCATTAAAAAAAACTACTTGGTGGATGGCACTTAATATTGAAATGATATTAACATGACATTGAAATGATAACCCAACAAATCCAGGAAGCATAATTAAGTACTTGCTACATTACAGGGTAGCGCTGATATGTGGCTCAGTGGATAGAACACTGGGCCTGTAGTCAGGACGACTTATTTTCTTGAGTTCCAATCCAGCCTCAGATATTTATTAGCTGTGTGACCCTGGGCAAGTCACTTCACCCTGTTTGCCTCAGTTTCTTTATCTGTAAAATGAGCTGGAGAAGGAAATGGCAAACCACTCTAGTATCTATGCCAAAAAAAAAAAGCCCCGAATTGAGTCACAAACAGTTGGACATGACTAAAAATGACTAAACAACCTCAACAACATCAGGGGTGCTGGAGCTCCATTAAGAGAGTGATAGGATACAGTCACAGGGAGAGGAAAGTCCTGTCGTACCTGCTCTGTTGAGCCCACATTTAGAGTATGGTATCATGTTCAGTTCTTCATGCCCCATTTCAGGAAGGATTAACTGGAGGATAGGTGACTTGCCCAGGTTCTCACAGCTAATAAGTGTATGAGGTTAGATTTGAACTTAGGTGTTCCTGACTCCAGCCAGGGTGCCACCCAGCTGCCTAAATTAACTCTCCTAACTTTCTTCACTGTATCAATGGCAGCACCAAACTCCTGTTCTCTCAGAATCAAAATTTTGGAGTCATCTCTTTCTTTCTATGCTGATACATCATTAAGGTATACATCAAGAGGGATAGATAGGACAACTTGCAGAAGTTGGTAATGTGTTCTTGAAATAAAAAGACTAATAGTGTTTTTTTGTGGCGGAGATCTATAGATCCATCGATGGATAGCTATACAGTGGGTATATACATATACATACACGAATACATAATCTACATATATGTGTAATAATCTACACATGTGTATATATGTAGATGTATATATGTGTGCATATGTATGTGCATATATGTGTATATACACACATATGGCAGATAGTGGTGTCATTTGATAGTTGATAAATTTTTACTGAAAAACGAAATTTAAGATTTTATCTACTCTGAGCCCATCCTATGCCGCTGTATTACCTGGGCAATCAAAGGAAAAAAAATTGTTTTCACATACAGGTTTGGGTTTATAGTCTATTGATTCAGAAGGTACTTATTTCCTCTCAGGCTCTAGGTCTGCAATTTAGCTGCCACTAACAGAACCTTGGTGCCTGGCCACAGCTGCAGATTAGGTAATCACTAATTACTAACATCTGCATAACAGTGTTTAAAGACTACTAGCCAGAATGAAAGAAATGCAAATACCTAGCTCCGAATAGGTATCCTCCTTATTTGGCTTTAGCTAACTAATTTCACAATGCTTAATCCATCTCTGGTTTTCCGGAGAGGCTAACTCCTTCTGAACCTTTTCTCAAAGTCTAATCAATGTCTTTTAGGTATTAGATAGCTCCCTGAATCTGATGCTGGTTCTGGGTCTGGCATTTTGAAGTTTCAGAGCAGCTGTGTTTTGAATATGTAGGTGTTACTTAAGATTCCTCTCTAGTGGCTTTAGACTTTTTGCTGTAGAACTAATCAGAGAGAAGGAATTAATTTGTCTTCTGGGCTTTCTCAATTAGTTCTCAGATGATTCTTCTTCACTCTGCCTTGCCTGTATCTTGGCGGGGGGCAGCGGGTTTGTTTACCTTTTTTTCAATTTATCAAGCATTTATCTCCTCTCCCTCCATTCTTTCCTCAATTGGAAAAGGTAAAAGAAAACCATTGTTACAAATACACATAGTCGAGCAAAACAAATTCCAAAAACACTTGTTTCATTCTGCATTTTGAGTCCGTTACCTCCATTCTAGCACATAGGGAATAGTCACTGTTTACTACATTGATCACAATTAGGGAATCTTCCAAAGCTGTTGTTCCTTACGATGTTATTGTATAAACTGTTCACCTGATTCTGCTCACTTCACTGCATCATTCCCGAAGAATCTTCTCAGGCTTCTCTGAAATTGTCCCTTTCCTCATTTTCCAGAGTTTTCTATTGTATTTATGTAACGTAATCTGTTTAGTCAATTGGTAGGCACCCCTTTATTTTCCATTTCTTTGTACTACATAATAAATATTTCTGTCCACATAGATCATTTTCCTCTTTCATGGATCTCTTTGCATAGGGGCCTACTAGTACTATCACTGGGTCAAAGGGCGTGCAGTTCATTTTTATTTATACTTTTTTTGGAAGGGGGAAGGCAAGGCAATTGGGGTTAAGTGATGTGCCCAAGGTCACACAGCTAGTGTGTCAAGTGTCTGAGGATGGATTTGAACTCAGGTCCTCCTGACTCCAGGGCGGGTCCTGTACTCACTGCGCCACCTTGCTGCCTCTAAGGGCATGAAGTTTAGTAGTAACATTTGGAGTATAGTTTCAAATGCTTTTCAGTATAGCTGGACAATCCATGACTCCATTAACATGCCTGTTTTCCAGCAGCACCTCTAAAATTTGTCATTTTCCTCTTTTGCCATCTTTGCCAACCTGATGGGAGTAAGGTAGGAAGTTAGAGTATCTTTAATTTGCATCTTTAAAATTATTAGTGATTTATAGCATTTTTAAATATGGCTATCAATAGTGTCATAAGAATAAAAAACGCATACAACAATTAGCTTGGATTTCTTCTTCTGAAAACTGCCTGTTTGTATCTTTTGAACATTTATCAAATGAGAAATGCTTCATTGTAATCTTGGCACTGGGAAAAATTGTTTTCTGTTCCTTGTGACCTGGCTTAAGCTAGAAAGAGAGATTAAAGATTAGTCAATATATAGGCACCTCCAGACAGCTCCAACCCTAGTCTGTCCTTATCTAATCAGAAGACTTTCTAGGCAACAGAACTCACATAACTTGGTTTCCTGTGAATAAAAAATGTTCGATCCCCACACAAATGGTTAAACTATTCACTCCTTTAGTAACCTCTCTATAGGATTGTTACTGTTCTGAGAGCCTGGTCCCAGCCAGATGTATCTTGAAGGGGTTTAACCCTTTCTTACTTTCTGAACAACACATTTGAAGGAATAGGTTTAAAACAGGGATGCAGTGATTTTCCCGCAGAGGACATGTTTGTGTCTGTCTGTATCTGAATCACACAAAAACAAATATTTGAAAAGTTGCTCAAAAATCGAACATAGCCAAACCTATAATTAGCATAATAAAAAGCATAGAGGATTCTGACTTGGAAATTTTGGATTTTCAGGATCATTATGTTTTTCCCTTTTGTACGGTGATAGCAACTAACTAGGAAATAAAATTGATTATTGTGTCACATGGTTTTTTTTCCTCGGTCGGCTTCACCTATGAAGTGGTTTAAGCTGCTTATTTAACTAACCAGAGTTTATCTGCATAATTATGGTTGTATCTGGGGGTGGGGGTAAAGTTCAATTTTTAAATTAGGATGTCAAAACAAACTGTTCAATGACATTAGTGGGACTCCAATATGTGGGCTGTGGACTTTATCTAATCGATTAGGATTTTTTTTTTTTAAGTAACTTTGGGCGACTTGACTACCAAGTGAAATATAGTATCCTAAAGCACAACACAGACTTCCTAAATCCACTGAGGAAAAATGATTTGAGTCTGCAATTTCTGTCCATTAATCCACCCCCACAACCACAGACCAGATATTCCAGGGAGTTACATTACATGACTAAATCAGAATATGCCTCCTCTTACGGGGCCTAACTGCCAGAGTTGGTTCTTTGTTGTCCCTAGTATTTGCCTTTACTCTGAAAGTAGTACCTGTGATTAGGAAGGGAAAGAAAGGGGGTCTCTGAGCTGTAGATAAAATTACCAGCCCATCCGGGTGTTTAAATTTGGATCAGTAGGCTGGGAATTGAAAGCAGTCGATTGAATTAAGGAATTTGAACCCAAGACTAATCTAATTAGCACCTACTTCAAACTTATCTTTCTAATGAGTTACATGGTAGCTGTGGTTTTCTATAGGCATCATCACATGGTAGCAATAAAAGTAACCTTTCTGTATACAACCTGTTTATCTTCAATAATAGCTTTGCCTGGGACTTAGAACTGGAGCTCTTTTCATCCCTAATTTTATTGAGGAAGAGTCTACTTGGAATAGTGGATAGAGAGTGGGCTATGGCCAGAAGACCATTCAAATTCCCTCTCTGATGCAGATTGGCTGTGTGACCCTGAAAAAGTCATTAAAATTTCTTAGGGCCAGAGGCAACTCTCTAAAACGATATATAAATTGTGAAACACTTGCATTAGTAAAAGGATTTTCCTTACCCAGTAGTTTCCTATGACAATGAAATCACAAGTTTAAACCAAAAAAAAAAAAAAATCATGAGGGAAGTGAAGCACAGAAAGTTAGACTTCCACATAATGGTTGGTGGCAGCTAGGTGGCACAGTGAGTGGAGAGAGTGCCAGACCTGGAGTCAGGAAGAGTTCAAATCTAGCCTCAAACATTTACTAGCTGTGTGATCCTGGTCAAGTCACTTAACTTTGCCTCAGTTTCCTCATCTGTAAAATAAGCTGGAAGAGGAAATAGTAAACCACTCCAGTATCTTTGCCAAGAAAATCCAAAATGAGGTCATGAAGAGTCAGACACAACTTAAAAACGACTGAACATCATGGCAAAGCCAGGGCTAGCACTTAGCTATCCAGCTTCCCAATCTAAGTCTCTTTCAACTCAGCACTGCTGCTTTCTTCCTCAGAAGCAGACCCACCTAGACAGCATGCCCTAGCACCCTGAATCAGTGAGCAGTGGCAGTTACCAGACTTCTCAACCCACAAACCCCAAAGACAACAGAGAAGGTTAGTGGGAAAAGCTGCTGGGGACAGGGAGTTTGCAGTTGGGCC
>JAQQSZ010017324.1:0-10826 GCA_028646595.1 Phalanger gymnotis | reverse complement strand
GTTATACTGTGGGGTCTGCTCCCGGTCCAGGGGTCCATCTGTCAGCAGCTTGTAGTAGTTCCTGGAAGAAGATTCTAGTCTGAAAGGTGCATTTTCCTCTACGTGGCACGTGACCTCCCCATTGACACCAGAATCTCGGTCTGGTGTTTTCACCAAAGCTACCACTGTCCCAGGTGAACAATCTTCAGGAATCAGTGAGGAAATAGAAGTGAATATAACTTCTGGGAAGTTGTCATTTACGTCCAGAACTTCAATTTCTACTGCGCACTGAGTAACCAGACCTCCCCCATCCCTCGCTTCCAACACCATTGAGTAATCTTTGGTGTTTTCAAAGTCTAGGCTCTCTAGAGTTGTAATTTCCCCGCTATTTGGATCCAGAGAAAACACTTGCCATTCTTTTTGGGAAGAGCGGTCCAAGGAAAAAGTGATTTCCGCATTGACTCCCTCATCCTTGTCCGTGGCAGTCACACGCAGCACAAATGAGCCTAGAGGCAGGTTCTCCAGCAGACTGACCCTGTAGACATCCTGGCTGAAGACAGGGGCATTATCATTGGCGTCCGAAACATTGATTCTGACCTGAGCAGTGCCGCTTCGGGCTGGGTTCCCGCCGTCCACAGCACTCAGGACCAAGTGATAGGAACTTTGCTTTTCCCTGTCTAGAAGTTTCTCTAACACAAGTTCAGCATATTTACTGCCATCTTTTTTCTTTTTTACTTCGAAAGAAAATACAGGATTCGTGCTTAGGTAATAAGTTTGTAGGGAATTGAGTCCTGTATCTGGATCATGGGCGGGTTCTAATGCAAATTTCGCACCTGGCTGGGTAGACTCAGAGATGTTTAAATTGATGACGTTTCTCCTGAACTGGGGCGGATTGTCATTTACGTCTTCAATTTCCACGGTAACATGGAAAACATTTAAGGGATTTTCAACTACGGTTTCTAATGTCAGAGCACAAATTCTTGTTTGGGGGCATATCTGCTCTCTATCTATTCTGTCCCTAATAAGTAAATCTCCTCTCTCCGAGCTCACACTAAAGAATTCTCTTTCTCCACTAACCCGGAGCTTCCGGGAGGATAAATCGTGGACCTCCAGTCCCAGATCCTTGGCCAGGTTCCCCACCACCGACCCTTTCGCCATTTCCTCTGGAATCGAGTAGCGAATCTGCTCTGAAAGAGCGCGGCAGAACAAAGACGCCAAGAAAGGAAACAATACTTGCCTCCTGAGCGGCCAGACCCTCTGCCCAGCATTGCTTCCCATCTCTCGGACTCTCAGTACTACTGCCTTTCCAGGTTAGGGAAGTTGTCCTTCAAACCATGTCTGGATTTTAAGACTCCCCCCACAGCGAAGAAGCGTCACTACTCAGTGGCTATTGTTCAGAGCATCCAAGGCAAGCTCTGTTGAGAAGAAAGCTCCAATCGTTAAAGACTGGGTCGCCTCTCTGATGTGAGCCATGGGGCAATGCAGGAAATTACTCCGTAGGAGTTTCCTCCAATAGATCTCAAGTCTCAGTTCTGGCTCGGTATTGGTGGACAGCGGCGCTCGGAGTCTCTTTTCTAGAACTGCACTCAACCAAGTAAGTAAGTGCGCCACCAGGAGTCCATAGAACCGAGTGCAAACAGAACCCTTTCACTCGTGAGACTGCTCTTGGGATTAAGATATTATAATTCTATTGGCCAGCAAACGATTTCCTGAGGAGCTTATTACATCTTGGGAGTTTCCTGGATTTCTCCTCTTTTATTCCTGTTCAGTCATTTCAGTCATGTCCAATTTTTTGTGACTCCATTTGGAGTTTTCTTGGCAAAGGTACTGGAGTGACTTGCCATTTCCTTCTCCAGATCATTTTACAGATGAGGAAGCTGAGGCAAGCAGGATTAAGTGACTTGTCCAGGGTCACACAGCTAGTAAATGTCTGGGGCCAGATTTGAACTTGCGAAAATGAGTCTTTCTTTTTTTTTTCTTTTCCTTTTTAATTTAATTTAATTTATTTTCCTTTTTATTTTTTCTTTTTCTTTTTAGTTTGCAACACACGGTTCTACATAATTTTGAGTTCCGGATTTTCTTCCTTCCCTCCTCTCCTCCCTCCCCAAGACGGCATGGAATCCCATATAACTTCCACGTATAACTTTGCACAAAATTAATTTACACACTAGTCAAGTTGTGGAGAATTATGACCAATGGAATGAATCACGGGAAAGAAGAAACAGAACCAAAAAAAAAAAAAACCCGCAACCCCAAAACAAATACAAAACAGAGAAAAAAAGGGGGAGAAAAAGGCAAGCATGAAGTGTGCCTCAATCTGTATTCATACTTCACAATTCTTTCTCTGGATGTAGATAGCATTCTCCATCGTGGGTCCTTTGGAGTTGTCTTTGCACATTGTGTTGCTGAGAAGAGCAAAGTCTGTCAGGGTTAGTCCTCACAGAATCTATATATCTGTGGTTGTGCATAATGTTCTCCTGGCTCTGCTCCGCTCACGCAGCATTATGTCATGTAGGTTTTTCCAGGCTGTTATGAAGTCCATATCATCCCCATTTCTTATAGCACAATAGTATTCCATTACCTTCATATACCACAGCTTCTTCAGCCATTCCCCAGTTGATGG
Source organism: Phalanger gymnotis (assembly GCA_028646595.1). Taxonomy (NCBI): domain Eukaryota; kingdom Metazoa; phylum Chordata; class Mammalia; order Diprotodontia; family Phalangeridae; genus Phalanger; species Phalanger gymnotis. The sequence goes on along the minus strand of JAQQSZ010017324.1, from coordinate 8,224 downwards.
GATTTTGTTTTCCAATTCTTAGCTACCACAAAAAGAGCCGCTATAAATATTTTTGTACATATGGGTCCTTTTCCCACTTGTGTGATCTCTTTGGGATACAATCCTAGAAGTGGTATTGCTGGGTCAAAGGGTATGAACATTTTTATAGCCCTTTGGGCATAGTTCCAAATTGCTCTCCAAAATGACTGGATCAGTTCACAACTCCACCAGCAATGTAACAATGTTCCAATTTTCCCACATCCTCTCCAACATTTATTATTTTCCTGTTTCGTTATTTTAGCCAATCTGACAGGAGAGATATGGTATCTAAGAGTTCTTTTGATTTGCATTTCTCTAATCAGTAGTGATTTTGAGCATTTTTTCATATGCTTATAGATATCTTTAATTTCTTCCTCTGAAAACTGTCTGTTCATATCCTTTGACCATTTCTCAATTGGGGAATGACTTGTGTTCCTAGATATTTGGTTCAGTTCCCTGTATATTTCAGAAATGAGGCCTTTGTCATTGACACTAGTTGTTAAGATTTTCTCCCAATTTTCTGCTTCCTTCCTAATCTTTGTTGCATTGGCTTTTTTTTTGTACAAAAACATTTCAATTTAACATAATCAAAATTGTCCAGTTTGCATTTTGTAATGCTCTCTATCTCTTGTTGGATCATGAATTCTTTTCTTTTCCATAAATCTGATAGGTAAACGATCCTTGCTCTCCCAAATTGCTTATAGTTTCAGCTGAAAATGAGTCTTTCTGACTTCAGGCCCGGCACTCTGAGTCACCTAGATGCCTATGTTTTCTCTGTCTTCTAGTTTTAGAAATACATTTTGATACAGTCTTCAAGTTTATTTGGTTGCGAATTTTTTTCTCCCTTTCTCCTTCTGAAGGTATAGAATTCTATACTGGGAGTTAACCTTTGATGACCTGTTGGAATTATGTAGAAGTTTCTTCTATGAGATCTCAGAATAGTGAATTCTTGAGAGTCAGCATATTCACTTTCAAAATACTGATCATTTCAGATTCTCCAAACTTTGTGTAGAAAGTTCGAGAGGCTCACAGTAATCTAACTGGCTAAAGTGACAGAAAAGGAAAATGACTCATGCTGGAGGAGACTGGGAAAAGAGGTATTCTAATGCACTGTTGGCAGAACTGTGAACTAATCCAGCCATCTGGAGAACAACTTAAACCCTTCCCAAAGAGCTATAAAACTATGTATATCCTTTGACAAAGCAATATGGCTAGTAGGTCTACATCCCAAGAAGACTGAAGGAAAAGAACTCATATGTACAACATATTTATAGCAGTTATTTAGTCTTTCTTTCTTTCTTTCTTTCTTTCTTTCTTTCTTTCTTTCTTTCTTTCTTTCTTTCTTTCTTTCACAAAGGACTGGAAACTGAGGAGATGCCCATCAATTGTAGAATGGCTGAACAAGTTATGATACATGAATGTGATGGAATACTATTGTACTGTAAGAAATGATGAAGGGGATGGTTTCAGAAAATCCTAGAAAGACTTACATGAACTGATGAAAGTAAAGTGGGCAGAACCAGGAGAACAAGCTACACAGTAACAATAATATTGCAAAGATAATCCCCCCTCCCCATTAGACACAGTTTAATTCATGGAAAAGTGCAATGTAGCAGAAGACTTAATGGGATCAATACAATGACCCACCATAACTCCAAAGGACTCGTGATGTAAAATACTATTCATCTCCAGATAAGAGAACTGATGGACTGAGGCTATAGATTGAAGCATATTTTTCTCTCTCATTATTTTTCTTTTGCCTTTTTTTGGGGGGGGGGATATGGCTAATCTGGTTCTGAGGAGGTTACCATTCGTAAGAGGAACATGTGTAACCTGACTGTCACAGTTACCCCCTTTCCAATTCCTCCTGTCCTTGTCTTTCAATTTAGGGTTTGCTGTGAGAATCAGTTAGCTCAAAGATTGGCATATAAGTGTTCAGTGTGTGCTAAGGATCCTACAAAAGAAAAGATCGTCTATAAAAAATAAATATGAAGAACTGAGATAAACTTAAGAATTGTAGGAACCAATTCAGAGCGAAGCAAGCAGAATCTGGAGAACAATTTGCACATTGATTACAGTAATGTAAAGGAAAACACTGAAAGACAGAACCCTGATCAGTACAATGACAATTCATGACTTCAGAGGACTAATAATGAAGTTTGGTTCCTCTAATCAGAGAAAAGAATGTAACTGCACAACGAGACATATGTTCTCAAACTTGATCAACATCTTTATGTGTTCTGTTTGACTGTATTTCTTTGTTATAAAGAAATTCTATTGGGGAAAATGATTAGGAAGCGACAGCAAAATAAAGAAAAAGAACATTAATGAAGCATTTTTTAAAAAGAAAAAGATAAGATCATGTAATTTCTCTGCTCAAAACCCTTCAATAGAACTCTTAAATACTTAAGACCTTCACAATTTAGTGACTCTCTCTCCAGGCAATCTCATAATACTCCTCTCATGTACTCTATCGTCCAGGCAAACTAGTCTACTCACTTTAAGACAATACATCTGGATCTCTCTCACTTCTATGTTTTTGACCATGATGTTATCTACAATTGGGATATCCTTCCCTTCCTCACTTTCTATCTCACTTCTCATTCCTTTCTGTTAACTTCCTCTCCTTCAAGGAATGACCAAGTTGGGCACTACCTTCTCCATGAGGTACTATTTCCTTCTCTGATGGCCCCAGTTCAAGATACTCTTCTAGCTCATGTGATATGATAGAATGGAGTACTCCTCTCATAATGCTCATTGTATATAACTGTATTACAGTTATCTGTGTATGTGCATTCCAACCTCTGTTAGACCATAAACTTTGTGAGAGGACCTGATTATTTTTTCCTTTAGACATTGAACATAGTGGGCACTTAATATTTGATGAATCCATAAATGGATGGGTTAGACAGTGGAGGAATTATCTCAAGCTAGCTTTTTTAAAACACAACAGAGAGGAAATGATTATGACTTCAATGACTGTAGAGGATGCCTTCATTTGAACACCAACAAAGAAATGGCCTGAATTGAAACAGTATTTTCCTACAGATCTATAGTGTAAACACAAGAAGTCCTAGAAACAAAGGAAACATTAGAAAATTATTACATTTAAAATGCTAACTAGTTTGACTTTCTCAAATAAAATAATGTATATCAAGTACTTTGTGAAACTTAAATGCGCTATCTAAAAGAAGATATTAATATAATTGTCGTTTTATTATTTCCTCCCGGGATCAATACGGTCTTCACTTATAACTGGGTTGATTTCTATCAACTAAGTAAAAGTCAGCAAAACAACTACTGGACACTCAGTTGGAGAACTACTTGTCACCACCAAATAAATGGTCAACAAAGTACTCCCTAACACAAGAAATTGGGAATGCATGCTGCATTTGATGAACTCCAAAAGACAGTCAAGGAAATTTCCCTATGGCTTCCAGGTTTTAGGCTTCTTTTAAACAATGTTTGGTATACACTTACTTTTACTAGAGCTAAAAAGGAATTTTACTAATACTGCATGGTGGTAAAATGACAAAGAAATGAACTCACCTGGATGATATTTTGATTCCCTTTACTAAACTCTGACTCACTGGAGAACAAAAGAGGTATATTTTTGTCACAGCTCTGTAGACTTAGGAGTGTATCTGCATAGTTGGGCTGAGGAAAGACCAGTTGACTTTTCTGAGAGTCAGTGGTAAGGGAAATCTCATGAGAATATGACTGGAGAAAAGCTCGAACTCCATCTGTGCCCACAAACTGGGAGGCAGGGACTGCTCCAAATTTGTCATTATCCACTCCCAATAGGTGTGACCTCCACCACCTGCATAGCCTGAGTGCCAGTAAGGTGATAATGAAGGAAAAGAATAAGCAAGAAACTGAAGCCACAGAGATAACGAGATAGAATGTGAGTTTTGAGTTATCAGTGGCCTCTGGGGTCTCCATGATGCTGAGATCGGAGAGAGAATCTCAGGGATGCTGTCTGCCACAACAACTGTGACACTGACAGTGGCGGAGAGGGGTGGCTCACCTTTGTCTGTGACTGCCACCACAAGATTCTGTTTGAGGGCGTCTTTGTCGAGGAATGACCGAGCAGTCCTGATCTCACCATTATGCAGGCCCACCGAGAAAAGCCCAGGCTCTGTGGCCTTGAGCAGGTGATAGAAGAGCCAAGCATTGTGGCCTGAATCTCCATCAACTGCTACCACCTTGGTCACCAGGTAGCCTGGTTCCGCAGAGCGTGGGGCCAACTCTACCCCTCTGGAGCCATCAGTGGGGAAAATGGGATACAGGATTTCTGGGGCGTTGTCATTCTGATCCAGGATGAACAGAGTCAGAGATACACTGTTGTTAAGAGGCGGTTTCCCCGAGTCCGTTGCGGTCACTCGTAGCGGCAAGTCCCTGAATTTTTCATAATCAAAAGAGCGCAATGCGTAGAGGACACCAGTCTCCGAATTAATAGAGACATAGGAAGAGAGAGGATCCCCCTGGAACATGTCTTCGGCAATAGTGTAAGTGATTTGGGCATTCTCCTCGCTGTCTGGATCACTGGCAGTCACTGAATAAATGGAAGAGCCTCTCCGATTATTTTCCCGGATGTAAGCAGAGTACGAAGTCTGACTGAAAGTAGGCGGGTTGTCATTGATGTCAGCCACGTGCAGGATGATGTGAGTGTCTGTGGAAAGAGGAGGAGCCCCGAGATCTGTGGCTGTCAAGGTGATATTGTACACTGAAACCTGTTCCTGGTCCAGGACTATGCTTGTCACCAAACTGTAGTAATTTCCATAATTTTTTTCTAATTTAAAGGGCAAATTATTTGGGATGGAACAAGTAACGTGACCATTATCTCCGGAGTCTTGATCGCGTACATTTAAAAGGGCAATGACGGTCCCTGAGGGAGAGCCTTCAGGGACTGAGGTGGTCAGAGAAGTGATGGTCACTTCGGGAGCATTGTCATTCACATCCACAATTGTCACCAGCACATTTGCTCTTGCAAAAAATCCCCCATTATCTTTAGCTTGTACTTCCATCTCGTAGAACCCTGATTCCTCGTGGTTCAGATTCCCTACTGTCGAGATTCTCCCTAAATGATTGTCCAGCTCGAAAATCTGTTTGGCTTTATTGTGGATGTTCCAGAAATAGGTCACTTCCCCGTTGACTCCCTCGTCCGAGTCGGTGGCGTTCACTGTGAGCAGCCACGTTCCCACAGGCACGTTCTCTGGAACACTCACGCTGTAAACTGACTGAGTAAACACTGGAGCGTTGTCATTCGCATCGAGAACAATCACGCGGACTCGCGCGGTACCGGAGCGGACAGGATCTCCCGCATCCGAGGCCGTGAGGATAAGGTGGTGAACAGGTTCCTCCTCCCGGTCCAGGGCCCTCTCCAGCACTAGCTCTGGATACTTGACCCCGTCGGCTTTGCTTTGCACATGCAGAGAGAAGTGATGGTTCGGGCTGAGTTGATAGCTCTGGAGACCATTTATTCCTACATCCAAATCCCACGAGTTAGGAAGAGGAAATTTCCTTCCTAGGGCTGCCTGTTCACTTACTTCTATGTCTACCTCATCTTCCTGAAAGCGTGGAGCATTATCATTAATGTCAGTCACTTCTACTTCTATCCCGAAAATTTTTACTTTGTCCTCTAGGAGAATCTCCACATTTAGAGAGCACTTTAAGGCTCCGGGGCAAAGCTCTTCCCTGTCTATTCTGTACGCTGTGACTAAGCTGCCGCTTCTGACATTCAGAGCGAAATGTTGCTTCTTACCTCCGGAGACAATGCGGGCTCCTCTTTCTGACAGCTCCCAAGGCTTCAGCCCGAGGTCCTTGGCTATGTCGCCCACGAAAGAGCCCTTCTCCATCTCCTCGGGCACCGAGTAATGGATCTGCCCGGTCCCGGTGTTCCACAGAAGCCCCAGGAGATAGCAAAACAGTATTCGCCCTCTGCTGGCCTGCGGTCTGTGCAATGCAGTCATTTCGTTTTTCTTGCTTGATTTACCGCCTTCTATGTTCTCTTATCCAAATTCGGTCCGAATCCACTCTTGGGCGGACGGTATTCTCAGCCAAGTTCAGAACTGAAACTGCTTGTGGACAAATTTTCCGTGCAGCCCCAGAGGTTGATTTCTGATCTGCTTGTGCTTTGCGAGGTAGGCGTGGGAAGAATCAGACTCGATCTCTCCCTGCACATCTCTCCCTGATTGGTGAACAGCGGCGCTCAGAGTCCTCACCAATTATTGCAGAAACTTGGAGTTAAGTACAGGATTTCCCCCACCCCCCACCTCCGCGCCCTTTTCCTATCATACTTAATATCTGTCGCTGGTGTTCCGGATTCGCCTAGACTTCAGAAGCTGAACGTCTTTTTAAAAATATATATTTGTGTTTATTTCTTTAAATATTTCCCAGACATGTAAAAAATTTTAACATTATTTTAAAAAAAATTTGATTTATTCTCTCTCTCAGTTTCACCTCGCTCTTTATATTGATTATACGTGTGAAGTCATGAAAAATATTTCTCTATTAGCTATGTTGCAAAAGAAAACACAGACAAAAAATAAAATAAGAAAAATAAAACTTTTTTTTTAAAGTATACTTTAAACTGTATTCAGAGTTCATCAGTTCTCTCTCTCTGGAAGAGGATAGCATTTTTTTTTTTTTTTTTGGTGAAGCAATTGGGGTTAAGTGATTTGCTCAGGGCCACACAGCTAGTAAGTGTTAAGTCTGGATAGCATTTTTCACCATGGGCCCTTTGGATGACCCTCTACTTTAAAGTTTTATTCATATCTTTATCATGAGATGATTGTAAGTGGCTATTTTGTGATCATTTCAATTGTCATCTTTATGGTTTGGGTTCTTCAACGGACTTAGTATACTAATTAGAAACACATGAATGACTTCACTTGTTCTTGTTTTCTGAATACATTCTTCAAAATCAGTGTGTGCTAAATTCGCATACTGTTGGCTTATGCTGAGATTGGTAATGGGGAAGGGAGCAGAAAAAGTTCTTCAAGGGAAATGTACAATCATTCTAGAATCGAGAAAAGAAGATGTTGCCATATTGGAAGAGTCAACAGAACTGCTTGTATGGTAGTTGTATTTTGCAAATGGTGGCCACCCCTCTAAGTACTACGTAGAGTCTACTTTGAAGGACATAAAGATTTTTGCTATAGAAGAATTGGAAACCTGGTCCCTGCCTTCAGCAGTCAAACTCCCCAGCTCTACCATATACATTGACATACAAAAGCTGATCTCTCAGTTTAGATTTTATAACTAAATGAGATTCTTCTGGGATAAAGAACTAATTTCCTTTGAAAATGATTTTTAAAGTAAATCTGAATGAAACATTTACTCCAAGAATTAGTCTTGTTATTTAGGGCTTAATAAAATTATGAAGGGGCTATTAGAAATGGGGGAGAGAACGATGAGCAATATTCTACCCAAAATCTAAATCACACTAAAGAGTATCTCAGATTTACCTTTTGAGCTCATTAGGTGCATTATAGAACAGCAGCAACTTATAGCATTAATACGAATACACAGCAAAAATATCTTATTAGACAAAGAACTAGTGTGCCTTTCAAATCTTCTGGCATAATAACACTTAAAAATCCAGGAAAAAGAACATGTTATATTCAACAGTCCAAAAACTCACCTCTTCGTAGCCAACTGAGTTGCTCTGCAAATCATTAGGAATTTCAGAAGGATCACTTGCTAAAGCATCAAAAGGACTATAGGAAAGGAAATTCTGTTCGGCAGAACTCTGGTCATTCGGCTTAAGAAAAGTGAATTCATACTTTCCTAATTCTGTAGGCAAACATGTTTGATTGGAATAAGGCAAGGTTCCATCTTCGTAATTGGGTGGGATTGTAGGCCTTGAGTTGACATCTGGTGAGAAACAACCTAATGTTTTGGGATTGGAGTATCTCCGAAAGCGTAGAATGATGGCAAATATAATTGTGATTAGAAACAGAATCGAGATTAGCGCCAAAGCTACTACCAAGTAAAACTGTAGCTCAGATTGGGTATTGGAGGTATCTGAGCGCTCATCTGTCATCTCCGGCATTGCCTCTTGCAGACTGTCTGCAAAGACCAGATGCAGAGCCACAGTGGCCGACAGAGGGGGCTGGCCTCCATCCTGCACAGAGACCAGAAGGCGGTGCCGGGCAGCGTCTCTTTCAGCCAAAGCCCTAGCAGTCCGGATCTCACCTGTGCG
>JAQQSZ010017323.1:0-10826 GCA_028646595.1 Phalanger gymnotis | reverse complement strand
TGGGAAGGAAAGAGGGGAGTGAATTTGGAACTCAAGGCTTGAAAAAATAGATGTTCAAAAGTAAAAAAGTTTTTTTTTCATGCGACTAGAAAATTAGATGCACGGGCAATGGGGCATAGAGATTTATCTTGCCCTACAAGAAAGGAAGGGAAAGGGGGATGGGAGGGGAATGGGGGGATGCAGGGGAGGGCAGACCGGGGAACAGGGCAACCAGAGTGTATGCCATCTTGGAGTGGGGTGGGGTGGAAATGGGGAGAAAATCTGTAATTCAAATGCATGTGAAAATCAATGCTGAAAACTAAACATATTAAAAATAAATTTAAAATAAATAAATAAATAAAAAATTGTTTTTGCCAACACAAAATGAATACAGATAAACAGAGTAGAGAAACAAGTAACTGAAGAAAAAAATCTTTGAAGTAAATTTCTCTGATAAAGATCTAATAACAAGAAATATAAGAGTTTGCTTCAAATTTATAAGAAAAATAGTTAAAGTCAGTTTTTTTCTTTCCTTTTAAAAATTTTGAAACTTTGATTATTTATTAATATTGATAAATAGCTAAGAGTTTTAGTAATCACTGTAACCAATTTCCACAGCTTGGATTTGGAATTATTTTGCATAGGCCTCAGTAGAGAAGTTTGGAAGAGACCACACACAATTGAAACTGACCCTGCTTTTGAGGGAAATAAAAAAAATGGATGGAGGATGATTCAGCTTTAACAGAGGATACTTTTCCTATCACTGTATCCCTCTGGTGAAGAGGAGGTATCTGTTTGGGGACTTTCCAAGGGAGGTTTAACTCTGTCTTTTCTTTGTTACCGTGGATCCTGGAGACCACTCCCCTCCTTTTGCAAGTCAGTATAATTATCGACCAATCACAATCTGAGTTTACTTACCACCAGTAAATGTTATGAAAATGAACTTAAGTAACCAAACTGTGTAAAAAGCTGCTGTGACTATAAGATCACTGTAAGTTACTGACCTCTTATTAGTAACTGCTGTCCTTGCTAATAAAGAGGTTATGCTTGGACTTTCATGCCACAGTTTCTCTTAATTTAGCACAAGAACTTTTAACGTTTCTTTTTAAAATTTTGAGTTGAGAATTCACTCCCTCTCCTCAGTCCCTCAACCTCCCATCAAGAAGGCAAGCATTATATCAATTGTATATTTTAAATCATGTAAAACACATGTCAATGGTGGACAAAAGCCGACATTTTGCAAATTCGCAGAAAGAGAAAAATCTTAACTATATGACTGAATGCAGAAAGTTCCAAAGTATCTAGCTATAGCAATGCTTTGAATCCAAGGAATCCAAGCAAGTCATGAGCAGTTCCTATTCTTTTCACTTTCAATTTGCCTGTAGAAGAATAGAGAAGGTTTCCTTCAATGTAACTCAACAGAAACATTGAACATGTTGAAGGTGGATAAGATATGGCTTTATCATGCTCCTTTCTCCTCATTTATGGATGATATAATATTTCTTGAGTTTTCTATAGGAATTTTCCCCATCTTTATGTTGTATCTCACTGAAGTCAATGAGGGACCAAAGCCAATGCATTTTTCAAATTCACAGAAAGAGGAAAGTCTGAACTCCACCACCAAATGCAGAAAACTCCATAGTCTCTAGCTATAGCATTGTATTGAATAGAAAGAATACAAGCAAGTCGTGAGCAATTCCTATATGTTTTATTTTACACTGGTCCAAAGGATTATAAGGAAAGTTTCTTTCAATGTAACTCAACAGAAACATTGAACATTTTTAAGGTGGTCAGGATACAGCTTTATCTTGCTTCTTTCTCTTTATATGATGCATTATATCTTGTTTCTTGAGCTTTCTCTAGGAATTTTCTCTATCCTTACATTGTTTGAACTGCACCACCAAATGCAGAAAGCTTCAGGGTCTCTTGCTATAGCAGTGCATCGAATCCAAGGATTCCAATCAAGTCATTTGATTTTATTGCTATTACCTTCCATTTCATTTTATGTTGGGCCATAGGAGAATAGAAAAATGTTCTTTCAATTTTACTGGAAAGAAACATTGAATATGTTGATGGGGCTCAGGATAAAACTTTATCTTGCCCTTTTCTCTTCACCTAATGCATTATATCATGTTTTTTTTAACTTTCTCTGGGATTTTTCCCATCTGTACATAGTAGTAAATGGTGTACCAAAGCCCATCCATTTTCCTTATTCACAGAAAGAGAAAAGTCTTAACTCCACCACAAAATGCAGAAAGGGCTTGAGTCTCTAGCAGTAGTAATGCATTAAATCCAAGGAATCCAAGCAAGTCATGAGCAATTCCTTTCCATTTCATTTTACTTTGGTTTATAGGATTAGAAGAACAGTTTCCTGTAACTCAGCAGTAAAACTTAACATGCTGAAGGAGGTCAATATACAGTTTTATTTTGCTCCTTTGTCTTCCTCTAATGCATTATATCATGTTTCTTGAGCTTTCTCTGGGATTTCCCCCCATCATTACATGGTATGACATTGAAGTCAATGGTGTACCAAAGCCAATCCATTTTGAAAATTCATGGAAAGAGAAAAGTCGTAACTCCACCACAAAATGCAGAAACTCCTAAGTAGCTATAGCAATGCAATGAATCCAAAGAATCCAAGCAAGTAATCAGTGATTCCCATCCATTTCATTTTACCTTAGTCCATAGGATTTAGGGGTGGTTTCCTTCAAATAACTGAACAGAAATCTTGAATATGTTGTAGGTGGTGAGGATACGGCCTTCAAAATGCATTATATCATATTTCTTGATCTTTATGTAGAATTTATCCCGATCTTTACATTGTATGCCATTCAAATCAATGGTGGACCACACCAATCCCTTTTGCAAATTTGTGCAAAGAAAAAAGTCTTAACTCCACCAGTGAATATAGAATTTCCCAGGATCTCTGGCTATAGCAATGCAGTGAGTCCAAGGAATTGAAGCAAGTAATGAGTAAATCCCATCTGTTTCATTTTACCTTTGACAATAGGATTGCATGGAAGGTTTTTTTCAATGTAACTCAACAGAAATCTTGAATATGTTGTAGTTGGTCAATATATACTTTTGCCTACTTTCTCTTTATCTAATGCATTATAGCATGTTTATCAAGCTTTCTATAGGATTTATCCTGATCTTTACTTTGTATCCCATTGAAATCAATGGTGGACCAAACAAATCCATTTTGCAAATTCACAAAAAAGAGAAGTCTCAATTCCACCACTGAATGCAGAAACCTCTAGAGTCTGTAGCTAAGGCAATGCAATGAATCCATGGAATCCAAAAAAGTAATGAGTAAATCACCTCCATTTCAATTTACCTTAGTCCATAAGATTATAAGGAAGGTTTCCTTTAATGTAACTCAACAGAAATCTTGAATATGGTGAGGATATGGCTTTATCTACCTACTTTCTCTTTATCTAATGCATTATATCATGTTTCCTCAGCTTTCTCTTGGATTTATTCCCATCCCATTGAAGTCAATGGTGGACAAAACCAATTCATTTTGCTAATTCACTGAAAGAGAAAAGTCTTAACTCCACCATGAAATGAAGAAATCTCCAGAGTCTCTAGCTATAACAATGCATTGAATCCAGGGAATCCGTGATAGTCATGAGCAATTGCCATTTGTTGCATTTTAAGTTTGGTCCATAGGACTTGAGGGAAGGTTTCCTTTGATGTAACTCAGCAGAAATCTTGAATATGTTGTAGGTGGTCAAGATATGTCTTTACTCTTTTATCTTCATCTAATGCATTATATTGTGTTTCTTGCATTTTCTTCAGGATTTATTAACATCCTTGTGTTGTATCCCATTGAAGTCAATGGTGAGCCAAATCAGTGCATTTTGCAAACTCACAGAAAGGAAAAAGTCTGAACTCCACCACCAAATGCAGAAAACTTGACAGTCTCTTGCTATAGCAATGCATGAAATCTAAGGATTTCAAGCAGGTCATGAACTATAACCTTTCATTTTATGTTGGTCCATAGGAGAATACAGAAATTTTCTTTCAATTTTACTGAAGAGAAACATTGTCAGTGTGGAAGGGGGTCAGGAAAGCTTTATCTTTCTCTTTCTCTTCATCTAATGCATTATATCATGCTTCTTGAACTTTCTCTAGGATTTTTCCCATCCTTACGTTATCAATGGTGTACCAAAGGCAATCCATTTTCTGTATTTATGGAAAGAGAAAAGTCTTAGCTCCACCACAAAAATACAGAAAGCTCCTGAGTCTCTAGCAGTAGTAATTTATTGAATCCAAGTAAGTTATGAGCAATTCCTGTCCATTTCATTTTATGTTGGGCCATAGGATTAAAGGGACAGTTTGCTTCAACATAACAGAGACACTGAACATGTTGAAGGTGATCAATATACAGCTTTATTTTACTCCTTTCTCTTCCTTACCTTAGTCCGTAGGATTTAGAGGTGGTTTCCTTCAATGTAACTGAACAGAAATCTTGAATATGTTGTTGGTGGTCAGCTTTTATTTACTCCTTTATCTTCGTAAAATGCATTGTATCATGTTTCTTGATATTTCCATAGATTTTATCTCCATCCTTACTTTATTTCCCATTGAAGTCAAAGGTGGACAAAATGCATCCATTTTGCAAATTCACCAGAAGAGAAAAGTCTGAACTCCACCACCAAATGCATAAAGCTCCAGAGTCTCCAGCTAGAGAAAGGCAGTGAATCCAAGGAATTGAAGCATATAACAAATAAACCCCATCCATTTCATTTTACCTTAGTCCATAAGATTATACAGAAGGTTTCCTTCAATGTAACCGAACAGAAATTGTTAATATGTTGTAGGTGGTCAGGATTTTTTATCTTACTCTTTTATCTTCATCAAATGCATTATATCATGTTTCTTGAACTTTCTGTAGGATTTATCTCCATCCTTACATTGCATCCCATTGAAGTCAGTGGTGGACCAAACACATCCATTTTCTAAATTCACAGAAAGAGAAAACTCTCAACTCCACCACAAATTCAAAAAGCTCACTGCTAGTAAGCAGTAGTAAGGCATTGAATTCAAAGAATCCAAGCAACTCATGAGCCATTCCTGTCCATTTCATTTTGCATTGGTCCATAGGATTAGAGGAACAGTTTCCTTCAATGTAACTCAACTGAAACACTGAGCATTTTGAAGGTAGTCAATATACAGCTTTATCTTGCTCCTTTCTCTTCCTCTAATGCATTATGTTGTGTGTCTTGAACATTCTGTAAGATTTATCTCCATCCTTACATTTTATGCCGTTGAATTCAATGGAATACCAAGGCCAATCCATTTTACAAATTCATGGAAAGAGAAAAGTCTCTGTTCCAACACCAAATGTAGAAAGTTCCAAAGTCTCTAGCTATAGCAATGCATTGAATTCAAGGAATCCAAACAAGTCATGAGCAATTCCTGTCCATTTCATTTTACATTGGGCCATAGGAGAACAGGGGAATTTTCCTTCAATTTAACTCAACCAAAACACTGAACATGTTGAAGGTGGACAGGATACAGCTTGATCTTGCTCCTTTCTTTTCATCTGATGCTTATTCATGTTCTTGAGCTTTCTCTAGGATTTTCTTCCATCCTTAAGTTGTATCCCATTGTAATCCAAGGTGAACCAAAGGCAATGCATTTTGGAACTTCACCGAAAGAGAAAAGTTGTAACTCCGCCTCTTAATGCAGAAAGCTCCTGAGTCTCATGCCATAGCAATTCGTTTACTCCAAGGAATCCAAGCAAGTCATGAGCAATTACTGCTTGTTTCATTTTAGCTTTGGTCGATAGGATTTTAGGGAAGGTTTCCTTCAATATAACTCAAAAGAAATCTTGAATATGTTGTAGGTGATCAGAATAAAGCTTTATCTTACATCTTTATCTTGATCTAATGCATTATATCATGTTTCTTGAGTTTTCTATAGGATTTGTACCTGTCCTTACATTATATCCCTAAGAAGATGATGGTGGAACAATTCAATCCATTTTGAAAATTCACTGAAGGAGGAAAGTATTAACTTCACCATGAAATGTGGAAAGCTTTAGCAATGCTTTGAATCTATGGAATACTAGCAAGTCATGAGCTATTACCATCTTTTTCCTTTTCAGTTGGTCTATAGGTGAATAGGAAAATTTTCCTTTGATTTAACTCAACAGAAACATTGAACATGTTGAAGGTGGTCAGGTACAGCTCTATCTTGCTCCTTTCTCTTCATCTAATACATTATATTGTGTTTCTGGAACTTTTCCTTACACTGGACCCATCCTTACTGGAAACATCCTTACATTGTATCCCATTGTAGTGAAAGGTGTACAAAAGCCAATACATTTGCTATATTCCTGAAGAGAGGAAAGTCTGAAATTCACCAGCAAATGCAGAAAGCTCTAGACTCTCTAGGTAAGCAATACACTGAATCCAAAGAAACCAAGCAAATCCCTTCATTTTCAGTTTCCCTTGATCCTATGGATCTCCTATGGAACTCAACAGAAATCTTCAGTAGCTTATAGCTGCTCAGGATACAACTTTATCTACCTACTTTCTCTTCATTATCTAGTGTTTCTTGAGCTTTCTGAAGGATTTATACCCATATTTATGTTTTATCCCATTGAAGTTAAAGATGGACCAAACAAATCCAGTTCACAAATTCCCCTAAAATGCCTAAAATTCACCACGAAGTGCAGATAAGTCCATACTCTCTAGCCATAGCAATGCACTGAATCCGAGGAAACCAAGCAAGTAATAAGCAAATGCCATCTTTTTCATTTTACCTTGGTCCATAGGATTATATGGAACGTTTTCTTCAGCAGAATTCAACAGAAATCTTCAATAGCTTGTAGATGCTCAGATTACAACTTTATCTATGTTCTCTAAATCTAATGCATTATCTCATGCTTCTTGAATTTTCTGCAGGATTTACCCTCATATTTATGTTTGATCCAATTGAAGTCAAGGGTGGACCAAATAATCCACTTTGCAAATTCCCCAAAATAGAAAAGTCTTAACTTCACTGCCAAACACAGAAAGCTCCAAATTCTCTAGCTATAACAATGCACTGAATCCAAGGAAACCAAGCAAGTAATTATCAAACCCCATCCTTTCCATTTTACCTTGGTCCATAGGATTATATAGAAGTTTGCCTTCAAAAGAACTCAACAGAAACCTTCACTAGCTTGTAGCTACTCAGGATACAGCTTTAGCTATCTATTTTCTCATTATTTAATACATTATTTCCCGTTTCTTGAGTTTTCTGTCTCATTTATCCCAAGATATATGTTTTATCCCTTTGAAGCCAATGGGGGACCAAACAACTCAACTATGCAAATTCCCCAAAAGAGAAGAGTCTTAACTTCACCACCAGATGCAGAAAGCTCCAGACTCTTTACCTATAGCAATCCAAGGAAACCAAGCAAGTAATGCACAAATCCCATCTCTATCATTTTACCCAGGTCTAAAAGATTATATGGAAGGTTTCCTTCAATGAAATTCGACAGAAATCTTTAATAGCTTCCAGCTGCTCAGGAAACATCTTTATGTACTCAGTTTCTCTTCATTTAATGCATTATCTCATGTTTCTTGAACACTATTATATTTATCCCCAGATATAGGTTTTATCACATTGAAGTCAAAAGTGGACCAAAGAAATCAACTTTGCAAATTCCCTGAAAGTGAAAAGTCTTAATTTCACCACCAAATCCAGAAAGCTCCAGACTCTCCAGCTAAAGCAATACTTTGAATCCAAGGAAACCAAGCAAGTAATGAGCAAGTCTCATCAATAACATTTTTCTTTGGGCAATAAGATTATATGGAAAGTTTCCTTCACTGGAACTCAACAGAAATTATCAATAGCTTCTAGCTGCTCAGGAAACAGTTTTACCTCCATGCTTTCTCTTCATCTAATGCATTATTTTGCGTTTCCTTTGAATTCTGTTGGATTTGTCCCCAGATAAACATTTTAGCTCGTTGAAGGTACCCAAACAAATCAACTTGGCAAATTTCCTAAAAGAAAAAAGTCTTAATTTCACCACCAAATGCAGAAAGTTCCAGGCTCTCTAGCTACAGTAATGTTTTGAATCCAAGGAAACCGAGCATGTAATGAGCAAATCCCAGCCTTTACCTTTTACCTTAGCCCTTAGGATTATTTGGAAGGTTTCTGTCAATAGAACTCAATAGAAATCTTCAATAGTTTCTGGTTGATCAGGATACCACTTTATCTACCCACTGTCTCTTTGTCTAATGGATTAGCTCATGTTTCTTGAGCTTTCTGTTTGATTTATCCCCAGATATACATTTTACATTTACACTGAAGTCAAAGACCAAACAAATCAACTTTGAAAATTCCCTAAAAGAGAAAAGTTTTAACTTCATTACCACATGCAGAAAAGGCCAGACTTTCTAGCTATAGCACTGCATTGAATCCAAGGAAAATGGGGAAGTAATGGCCAAATACCATGCTTTACATTTTATCTTGGCCCGTAGGATTACATGGAAGGTTTTCTTCAATTGAACTCAACAGAAATGATCAATAGCTTCTAGCTGCTCAGGATACAAATTTATTTACCTACTTTGTCTTCATTTAATGCATTATCTTGGGTTTCTTTTGTGTCCTGTTGGATTTATCCCGATATGTCTTTTATCCCACTGAACTTAAGGGTGGCCCAAACAAATCAACTTTGCAAATTCCCTGAAACAGAAGAGTCCTAACTTCACCACCGAATGCAGGAAGCTCCAGACTCCCTAGATATATCAGTGCACTGAATCCAAGGAAATAAAGGAAGTAATGAGCAAATCCCATCCTTTACCTTGGCCCTTAAGATTATATGGAAGGTTTACTTCAATGGAATGCAACAGAAATCTTTAATATCTTGTAGTTGGTTTGGATTCAGTTTTATTTATGTAATTTTCATCATCTGTGTTTCTTGATCATTCTTTTGGATTTATCCCCAGATATGTTTTATGGCATCGAAGTCAAAGGTAGACCAAACAAATCAAATTTGCAAATTCCCTGAAAGAGAAAAATCGAAACTTCATCACCAAATGCAGAAAACTCTAGACTCTCTAGCTATAGTGATGCATTTAATCCAAGGAAAACAACTAAGCAATGAACAAATCATATCAATACCATTTTATCTTCATTGATAGCATTATATGGAATCTTTCCTTTAATGAAAAACAGAAATAATCAATAGCTTCTTGCTGCTGCTTGCTGAAGCAGAGCTGACCCGTATGTGGACCCAGGAGTGCGAGCAAGGACTTGAGGCTAGTAAATATGATTTTGTGTAATGCCATTATGCTTTTCTGTGGCCTCTTGGTTACTCTTGTGAGGCGGGCTTATTGGGCCTGGAAGCTTTTGGTCAAGATGTCAGAATGGGGAGGCTGGTTCATGGATCTATTGCTGTGGGGCCTAAATAAATGTTTTGTTGCTTTCTACTTAGAGAATCCCTCATACCTTGCGGTTTGAAACCATTCATAAATTCGGCCTTCATACTACAATTATCTTGTGTTTCTTTTGAGATCTGTTGGATTTTTGCCCAGATATACATTTTAGCCCATTAAAGTCAATAGTGTACCAAACAAATCAACTTTGCAAAATCCCAGAAAGAAAAAAAAGTCTTAACTTTACCACAAAATGCAGAAAGCTCCAGAGTCTCTAGCTATAGCAATGCATTGAATACAAGAGCAAGTAATGATCAAATACCACATCTAACATTTTACCTTGGTCCCAGGATTTTATGGAAAGTTTTTTTCAATGGAACTCATTGGAAATCATCAATAACTTGGTGCTGCTCGTTATATGGTATTATCTACCTACTGTCTCTTAATCTAATGCATTCTCTTGTATTTCTTTTGTGTTAGGTTGGATTTATCCCCAGATATCTGTTTTATCCCATTGAAGTCAATGGTGACCCAAACAATTCGATCTGCAATTTCCTTGAAAGAAAAAAGTCTTGGGGATGGAGCCAAGATGGCAGCTGGAAAGCAGGGACTTGCCTAGGGCTCTCCCCCAGGACACTTCGCAGTAAGCCACTGTCCCAGAGGCAGCGGAGGTGGTGCAGCTACAGAACTACAGCTGCAGTTGTTTCCAGCCCCAGGCTCACCTAGTGGGAGGAATTAAGTGGCTGATCAGAGTTGGAGTGCAGAGCTGGCTTAAGATCTGAGTCAGGTCCAGGTTGGTGGTTCTTGGGGAAGCAAGAGTGCTGGTGTGGCAGAGTTGGCTGTATAGAAATAGCTCTGAAAACAATGGCACATGCCCTCAAGCATGGAACAAAGTACTCTTTACTCTACAAGCAGTCATGCCCTGACCAAAAGCTCAAGGGTCAAGTAAGTTGGCTGGGAACATGGCCAGGCAGTGAAAATGGGCTCAGTTTCAGTCTTAGGCTTTGAAATCTTTCTTTAGTGACAAAGAAGACCAAAAAATACAGCCAGAAGAAGTCAACAAAGTCAAAGAGCCTACATCAAAAGTCTCCAAGAAAAACATGAACTGGTCTCAGGCCATGGAAGAGCTCAAAAAGGAATTAGAAATGCAACTTAGGGAAGTAGAGGAAAAACTGGGAATAGAAATGAGAATGATGTGAGAAAACCATGAAAAACAAGTCAATGACTTGCTAAAGGAGATCCAAAAAAATATGGAAAAAAATACTGAAGAAAACAACACCTTAAAAAATAGACTAACTCAAATGGCAAAAGAGCTCCAAAAAGCCAATGAGGAGAAGAATGCCTTGAAAGGCAGAATTAGCCAAATGGAAAAGGAGGTCCAAAAGACCACTGAAGAAAATACTACCTTAAAAATTAGATGGGAGAAAGTAGAAGCTAATGACTTTATGAGAAATCAAGATATTATAA
>JAQQSZ010017322.1:0-10826 GCA_028646595.1 Phalanger gymnotis | reverse complement strand
GCTCTCAGGCCATGGAAGAGCTCAAAAAGGATTTGGAAAAGCAAGTTAGAGAAGTAGAGGAAAAATTGGGAAGAGAAATGAGAAGGATGTGAGAAAACCATGAAAAACAAGTCAATGAGTTGCTAAAGGGGACCCAAAAAAATACTGAAAAATATACTAAAGAAAACAACACCTTAAAAAAAAAAGTCTGTCTATGAGAAAACAGCCCCTTCTTCTAAGACATCAGTTTTAGTTTTTAAGGGCAAGGATATGCCTGCAGGAGGACAATGGTGAACTTCCTCTAAATTTAGTTCCTAGAATTACTTGTTCAGTGGTTTCTATTTGGCCAAGAGGATGCATTTGGAGTCCTCAGAATGTCTGCAAGTGGGGTCATATGGGGTGAGACTGGGTGGCTATGGGTTTTAATGAATTCCTAATATATCCAGTAAATCCCAAGAACCATTGCAGCTCTTCTATGTTCTTGGAAAGCCCCTGACGCTGTCTTCCTATCATTTTCTCCTTGTCTGGGCACAGCTCGTTATCCATCTAGCTGGGCCTATCCAAGATACATGTACTATTGAACCTTCAGTAGCTCTCTTTTGCTAGTGGGATAAATTACAAACTCCTCACCTTGATATTTCACAGCTCTTCACAAGCTGGCCCTTCACATTAGCTCCTGCACACACTCTGTATTCTAGCCAAACTAGTCTGCTTGCTGGTCCCCGAAATCAGCAGTTCATCTTACAGATTTCTGCCTCTGCTCAGGCTATATTCTATTCCTGGAATGCACTCCTTTCTCAACTTTGCCCCTTAGAATTTATGGATTCTTTTAAGGCTCACTTTATATGATTACCTGCTGTGGAAGGCCTTTCCTCATCTCCTAGTTGATGGTACTTTCTGTCCTCAAATAATTATGTCTTTACCTATTAACCTGCTTTATTCCTCCAGTAAAATATAAGATCCTTGAGAGGATGGATTGTTTTGCATTTTGTCTTTGTATCCTTAGAACTTTGTACAATATCATGCACATAGTTGTTGTTTGTCCTTTGTTCTCGAGGTGATGTCTTGACGTCTTGATGTCTTGACTTGCGAGTGAATTGAATATGAGCCAGGAAGAGCTGCACAAAGTCATCAGCCTCACTCTCTCCTCCAGAGTCAAGGAAGTCCAGTGGCAAGACAAGGGTCAAGATGACTAGAAATGGCCGAGGATACAGTGGGTGACCTTGGCCTTTCTAAATTAAGGTCTTTCCCATGTCTCAGTTTGTCTGAGTCCAAGCCCATTCTAAGGGCTGGGTAAGAGTTGAGACAATAAATGGCTCAATGTACCATCACAAAGATATCAGTCTGGGAGGGAAAGATCTTCAGAGATTTGGCTAGAAAACAGTTGCTATTTATACTCTAAGCCATAAACAAAAAGCCATAGAGGCTTGGATTCGGGTTATTGGTAGGCATTTGATGAAAGCTGTAGTGATTCGGGTTTTAAGGTAGAGTCAAGTAGCTCCATTTAAAACACAATGGACTTTTAAAAACCTATCTTTTCAGACCTATATTTCAAGAAAGTAAATTGTCCCAGCTTTGGGGGAAAAAAGTAATGATGAAGAAAGAAGGAGAAGAAGAAGAGGGAGAAGAAAATGAAGAGGAGCAGCATTCCCCAACTTCTGCCCACATTGGTTGGGCCCCCAGAAGGCAATGAAATGTTCTCCTGAAAACCTAGTTGGCTCCTTTCCACAAATACAGCCTCCATGGGAGGAGTGAACTTAAACTTAGACTACCATAGTTGTTTAAGAAATGTGTGTGACAAGGCTTAACTCACAATGCCTGCTCAGTAAGTCCTTCTCTCTATGTATTGACTTCACGCAGAACCTTTTTTGTGGTTGTTGTTTGTCCTTCATTCTCAAAGAATAAATCCTTGTTAGATTGATTTAGATTGAACTAGCTAAATGGATTGACCTTGCAACTACATATCTAGGCAGTCCACATTTTTATCCACTTGATTTTTCCTGTATAAATTGCTACACCAAAAGTTTTTAAGTGGCTTTAAATCTCATTGAAGAGACACTATTGTGTTGAGGATTGATGTAGTCTGCACAATGAAACACATAAACAGTGGCATCTGGGAAACCTCACCATTCATAAATAATTGCTTTTCTCTTTGGTCTTTGTGCCAGTGTAACAGAGGAGATTACTGTTGGTTCTGAAGCAAAAAGAAGGAACGGATGTATATCAGAAGGATAGAGATTTGCTTCAGCAAAGAAGAGCAGAAGGACCTGAGTCTTAAGATCTAGAACTTAACATGACATTAAAGATCACTTAGTGCCTCTTTTGTGGGTTAAGAAGCTAAGATCCAGAGAGTTGTGACTTGAGGTCATGTAGTTCTGATTCCAGTTCTTGCGTTCTTTCTTTTGTACCACTTTACCTCTTACTATACATTGCTACATCCTCTTCTTTGACCGGAGGGAAGGAGTAAAGGGTAGGTGATGGTGGAAAAAGTATTTTGAATGAAAAAGAAGAACTGAGAGAGGTCACTCAGATTATGTTTAGCTTCAGTGAAGCAGAGATCTAGTTTATCTGCTGCATGTGTTAGTGAGGAGTATGTTGTGAATGAGAGA
The DNA here is from genome assembly GCA_028646595.1 of Phalanger gymnotis. Lineage (NCBI taxonomy): Eukaryota > Metazoa > Chordata > Mammalia > Diprotodontia > Phalangeridae > Phalanger > Phalanger gymnotis. Next base: position 8,238 of record JAQQSZ010017322.1, on the reverse strand, counting down.
GGAACAAAAGTTTGGAGCATTCCTATCAGGAATGATATAGGGAGTCAATAGGGATAGAGTAGGATTGGAGAAAAAAAGTAAGGGACCCACTGAGGTCATTTATCATTAATTTGTAGTGGGTCAAATCGGGCCAATGTTTTGACTTGGATAAGTGCATAGTAGGGGTTTAGAGATGAGGAACCACAAGTCAACAACACTTAGAGATCACAGGAACAAGATATTCTAAGACAATAGCCCTTAAAAAGTGTCAAACCTTATGGTTAACGCTGGTTATGGATGCTAGTGAAACCAAAGTAGACAAAATAAACTGGGAGAATGAAGGGGTGTAAATAACCCAAAGGATCTAATGAGGGGCGAGTAGTTTTAATGTGAGTAAGAGAGCTGGAGATGTGGAAAGAGAGTAGAATTTCAAAGCTTTGGATCTTGGAGGTGGTCCAGTTCTAAAAGAGAATAAGGTCTAAATTAACCTTAGTGTACAAGAGAAATATAAGATAAAGGAGATAACTGGAGTTGACTTGGTTAAGAACTTGTGTGGTCTATTTACTAGGGGGTTTCATCAGAATGAATATTGCAATCCTGGATCATGAGCCAAGTACTAAAGTCATTGAAAAAAGTTGGAAAAAATACCTTGAGATCAGAAGATAAAAGCAACAGTGATGCTTGGAGGATGGTAAAGATGGGTTCTGGGAACTTTAAAAGAGAAAAGGTTATCAAAGGATAGCGATGAAGCAGCAGTGGAAAACAAGGCAGCTAAATGGCATATTGGATAGAATGTTAGGGTTGAGTTAGGAATTCGAGTCCTGCTTCACACATTCTAGATGTGTGACTCTGCACAAGTCACTTAATGTCTCTACTTCTGTTTCATCTATGAAATGAGGTGATTATACTAGATTGACTCTGAGGTCATTTCTAACCCTGGCTCTGTGATTATAGCATGAGTGTGACTATCTCTCCTCTTGGTCCTGTGACTCTGGGTAAATAATAGAATGGCCTCCAAATGAGAGGGTTATAAGAGAGATACGATGTAAGATAAGAAGGTTAGAGCTATAAGGGATCTTAGAAGCTCACTTTCATTTTCTGGATCAGGAAACTTGAGGCCTAGAGAGGGCTAAGCAACTTGCCCAAGGTCACACAGTAAGTTACAGAGATGAGATTTAAACCCATGTCCTCTGACTCAAAAATGCAGTGTTTCTTTCTAGTTACCATGTTGCTTGAGGAGAGAACCGAATTTCTGTTAAAGTAGGAAGATGGAAAGGAATATTGGTTAAAAAGTTTAAGAATGTAGGAGAGTTTGTTGAGAATAAACTTTCTAAAGTACATAGTAGTATGAGTTAGAAAATGGTTGAACAGGTTTGGAGAAAGCCTGGGGAGGTATAAGATAGATCTGGGTATTAATGAAGGCTCAGGAAAAAATACTATGGAAATGATACATAGATCTTAATAACTGAATATTCTGTTATTGAATAATCAGGATTGAGGAACAAGTCCAATGAGAAGTAGATTGATTTATGGGGCCTGCTATGTTTATGAAAAACATAGTTAGTCCACTTCATATTTGGAACATTGGTACTATTGTGTGCCTTTACAATATTATTTCCCCAGATATCCTTTGTTCCTACATTGATAATCCATTCATAATATCCAGATTGATTCTGAAAGGCTATCTTTCATTTTTGGGCAAGTCTGGATGCTCTCCTAAGCTCCAGTTTAGACCTCAGAAGGTCAGTAAGGGAAAACAATTTTTGTTAATGGTTGTTGATTTTGATGGTGTTAAAGATCAAATAATCATCACAAAATCATAGATTGCCTGTATTTTTTTTTAACAATACCAGTGCCTTGGTAAGGAAGCACCTGGTAGGTGTAACAACAACAACAACTTGCAGCTACTGTGGCTGTGTAAGGCCAATGACACCAGCACACAGGAGGGCTGCTAGCACAGGAAGGAAAGCTTTTCTAAGGAAAGCAACTTTAAGGGGTTAACAATCTCAGTTTAATTAAACGTACATGTATCATTCACTTAGCTCAGGGGAAAAAGCAAGCACCCTGAACTTCAGAGCAAATACAAACAGAAACTACAAACATATCGACAGACAGGCTTTGTCTGATCAAGACATCACATACATAGTTACCAAAAAGAGAAGCACCAACATCTGGGTTTTCAGAGCTGGGGGGCTCTTAATAATGGCTACCTAGAGTCTCATCTGATCAAATCACACAACACTCTTCCAGTGATTGAGAGCTCCAAAACAAAACACCGACCTTAGATCTTATATAGCCTTCTCAGGGTCAGAGGGCATCACAACCATGAGACTCAAACCTATGTGAACTAGGCTTTCTTGTTTCTTAAGCAGGTCAAACTCTTGATTCAATCAAAGAAACAAAAGACAAAAAAAGTCCACTTTGCTTGCCATTATATTTGAAAGGCAAGACTCACCAAAGGTACTTGATTACCTTAGCATTCTAAAAGAGAAAACAAAAAAGGTCCACCCAAATTACCATAACAGTAGGTGAACATCAGTTAACAAAAAACGATACTCTAGCATTTTTAAGATCTATGATTTTATTGGTTTGGGTGTTCCCTTACCAGCAATGATGACCACTCCACTGTGACTTAATAGGTGATATTTGAGAATTGATGTGGCCAAAAATTCCTTACCTTATGGCCAGCCTAGGGATGAGTCATTCCAAATTAAGCTAAGTTGTTCCTTGGACAGTAGGCATACAATCCACCATGGAGAATTTATTGTTTTGATAATTTGTTGTTTTTGAGCTGGTAGTTCTTTAGAGTTATTTAATCTCCAATTAATTAAATATTTTAATGTTATGCCATGCAGTACATACATATTAAATATTGACATTGATTTGTTAGCTATTGTGCCTTTAAGCATAGTGTATTTCCTATGTTAACCTTTTCTTTAATCTTTTCTCTTTTTATTATAGCTTTGTCTGAAATAATAATTGCTACCTCTGCTTTTATTTAGTGAGTTTTTGGGTTAGTTATTTTGTATAATATTGTGGGAGGGGTATCAAGAGATTTTAAGTATTTTTTAAGTAAAAAAATAACTTACTAACTTGTTCATTTGCCTGTTTACAGAAACAAGTTGTTCCCTGAGTCAGTCATCAGAAACATTATGTATCAAATTTTGCAAGGACTAGCTTTTATCCATAAGCACGGTATGTGTCTTTTGAGTGTCATTAACGTTGTTTCCTCTGAATAAAGGCAAGATATGTGCAGGAATTGTAAGTGAGGCATTTACAATGACAGATTATAGGCACATAAGTGTGGGCATTGAGGGTACCACGCTGACTCCATCTTGTGATTCAATTCTGGATCTGGCTCTAGCTCCCTTTCTGTTCCATTGTGGGAATTATGAAAAAAGCTTTATTGCGCTGTTTGAACCTAGCCCTGCATGGGCAGGAAGCTAGACGACCTCTACCTGTTGCTTAGAGACCCTTAACCTAAAAACCTAGGTTATGCTGAGCAGAAAACCAGTCAGATGGGAAGATTGATGCAGAGTTTTCTCACAATTATACATCTCAAGCAATCCATATATCTTATATGAAAATGAGTCCCATACTGGTCAATCAATTACTGTACCCTTGTTCCTTTGATTGACTAGATACTTACGGGGAGTGGGACACCTCTTTTTCTAATTTCAGGGAATTGCACCTGATTTCTTTCTCCCTCCCCACTTGGAAAGTCCCTATTCTTTCCTCCAATTGAAAATCAAATTACATAATTTTTTCGTTTCCTAGTTAATTTTCTTGTAATTAATTGGTTTTATTTGATTGATTATTTTTAATACTTAAAAATTTGTCTTATTCTGTAGCGAGTCTTTGGACTGACTGGGAAGTCCATTGACCCGTTTTTTATGTCTGTTTGCTAATAAATTGTATAGCTTGGATGCCTCAGTATTAATTTTCAACCACATAAGCTAAGTGCCTAAAAAGAAAAAAATTGAACTACATTTTAAAAAATTTTTTCTTGTATATACATTTTGTACATAAATAATTGTGATTTTAAAATTTTTAGATTTGAATACCTAAGAGAAATTAAAATTTGGAAAAAGTTGGCAAGCCCAACTATACAGAGATCAATTATTTTTTAGCCTTTGTCTTTTTATCCTCAGGACCTAGTTTTATTGTTGAATGTATATAATATTTAACATTTTAAAGCAATACTTTAACCTTGTCTATGTCATAGACCCCTTGGACAGTCTTGCAAAGCCTATGGATCCCTTCTCAGAATAAAGTTTTTAAAAGCAAAAAATAAAATGGGCTAACAAAGGAAATGAATTATATTAAAGTAGTATCTGACATAGAGTAGGCACTTAATAAATGTTCGATTTGAGATAACTTGACAGTTATCAAAATATTTTTAAAAAGCAGTGCCCAAGTTAAAATCCCAAGTTAAGAACTCCTGTTTTTAAAGCATTCACAGATTCAAAATGATGCTCCAATCCACTAAACATTTATTAAACACCTACTATGTGCCAAGTACTGTGCCTTTAAGCACTGGGAATACAGTTAGTAAAAAGAGACAGTTCCTGACCTCAAGAAACTTACTAGAGGAGAAAACACACAAAGGGAGGCAGGAAAGCAAGGAGGAGGGAGTTGGAGGAAGGGCCATCAAGGTTACCCAGTGCAGGGGCATCTTGTTCCATGAAGCTGAAACCAGAGCAGGGCAGCAGATGAAAAGTGGGGTGAACCGAGTTCAGTTTCTGCCCTAAGGGAGGGCGTTGGGAGGAGTGCAACACTGCCCTCCAGCCCTCCAAGCAGAGGGGAGAGGAGACTGAGGGAGGTGGCATCAGTCAGGGCTGGAATTAACAGTGTGGCAATGAAATCGACATCCTTTAAAATTTTTGTGCAGCAATTTTTAGTCTTTAAAGTTGTTTGCTGCTTTCCCCACATTTGTTGTTTTTTCTCAGTTACGTTGGTGTAGAGGGTCACTAATGACACTTTATATAATTTTACATATATTTTGAACCCCCTCTTCCTCCCTATCCCACAAAGATCCCCAAGCCCCAAGTCTAATAGATAAATTGAAAATGTATTAAGGTTCTATCTAACCTTTTCGAGTAAAGTTTTTTCATATTGCTTTCTCATAAATGCTTTCTGAAAATATATCAAGAAGACCCTTATCTTCATTCCCTGGTGTATCGCAATCCTATTGGTCTTATACTTTTCTTTTAGAAACCTTTCTCTCCTTTCACATTTATATTTTTTTTAAACTCTGGGTTTCTAAATTGGAAACTATTGGTTTCTTAAAATACTATAAATACATACATTTTATTCCTAAGAATTGCAAATATATTTCATAATTCCAAATTTTCTTTAGTCTTATTTTCCCCCATAAACTGTCATGTAACCCGAACTGTTTTGTGTCTAAAGATTAAAAAATGTGCTGGTACTTATTGGTAAAGGTTGATTATGTATGCATTCAGTATAAGCAAATGGTTTAGATTGAGCTGAAAACACCTGGAGTCAAACCCCCTCATTTTACAGGTGATAAAAGCTGAAATGTAGAAAAGTTGTGATTTACCAAAGTTACATAAAGGAGGTAGACTTTGAACCCAGACTGTTCTGATTCAGATCCAAAGCCCTCTCTACTAATCCAGGCAGCCTCTCAAATGATTAAAGGTAGTTTAATTTTCCAAACAGCATTGTGAAAAATATCAAATTTAATCAGTTCATTTATCTGAATACATTAAATGTTTTATTGAGTGACAGCATGATTTAATACGAACACGGGACTTAGAAACGGATGTCCTGAGATTTCGTCCTGGTTTTTTCATTTACCAGCCTTATACTTGTGGGTAAAGTCATGTCAAATCTGCTGAATCTCAATCTCTCTGTCAGTAAAATGGCACTAACTTTGACAGGGTTGTGAGTAAAATGCTACATAAATATGTGCTGCTATTATTATTGACACTTTAATGGAACTGAGTATGGGCATGAATAATTTAAATTGGCATATCATATTAAAATCGTGCATATTTGGTTCAGCAATTAATTATAATTTGGGGGCAGGGTCAAGATTTGCCTTCCTACTTAATGTATTTCCTAGGCTAATTATAAAATTAGTTTGCCTTTGCTAAACAGAGAAAAAATTGTTAACGCAAGTAGATTGAAGGAGCAAGTCAGCCTCAAATCAAAATTATAGCAGATAATTCACAAAGCGAATAATAGATGTTTAGAGAATATGCAGTCAATTGGATTAGAATATATTTCTGACTTTAAACACTAAGGCTCCAAAGTGATGGATGTTTTAATAAACACCATTTTGTTTAGTTTGATAAGCATTCCAGACATACAGTTTGTAGAAACACATCATTAGTGACCTACCAACGGTAAACAAGGTGGCTTTTTGAATCAAACTGAATTAGTTATTGATATATTTAATTATGGAGTTAAAAATTGAAACCTTATCTGTTAACTACCAAGCTTCTTAAGCTAATGTTGGTGAGAATCTGCCATTATAGGCATTATAATTTTTAATTTTATATGATGAAAATGAGACGTTTTTCTGTCTGAAATTAATCTAGTAGATTCGACAAGTCATCTTATTAGTGCTAGATAAATATTTCATGGAAACAAAGCTACTTGTAATATACCTACTAAGGTCTTTTCAAATAATCTAAAATAATTTGTCAGGGCACAGAGTTGGTATGGAAGTCTTTTTAAGTTTTTATCGTTTGCACTAACCATTACCATGTTTACTATTACCAACTCTAGACATCCATAACATTCATTTAATACTCTCCCATGTCACTTACACTTTGATATTTCAAAGATTCATTATTTCATCTCTATGGGTATTCCCTACACAGTTGCCTTTTGAAAGATTCATCATGACACCAATAGAATACAGTTATTTGAGCATGTCAAGGATGTCCAGATTCTCTCATAAACAGGAGCTCCTGGGAAAATCAAACAGAAAGAAGATATACGTTACATATTTTTAGGCTCACTGATTTTTGCAAAATCTCCTATTTTTGTTAGGTTTTAGAAATGCAGATCTGCTCCTGTTGTTACACAAGTAGACTATGGTAAGAACCCTTTAGACTTGTTTTACATTAAGACCACTAGGGGAAATTAGTTCATCATAAAAGGATTTTAAATTACTGTAGATAAAGGAACTAATTTAAGGATGTGGGCCTTTAATTTTTATTTGTAGGCTTCCAAAACAGAAATATTAAACTCAAATAATCTCAACTTTAAAGAGAGAAATATGTGGATAAATTATTTTTTAAAATTATCTTGAAAATACCTTTCGAATGTACAACCCTATAATTTTGTGACCTAGAAAGTCAGATTATTAAAGAGTCTTCTAAATGCCACCAATCCCTGTGCCACAAGTATTCCATTTGGGCTAATTGCATTATAGTTCATCTTTATGATGTGTTAAGAGAAGGTTTATTCTGATAGAAAATATAAAATCTGGATAATAGTCACAATAATTCATTAGGATTTTTTTCTCTGTTTTTAAGGATTTTTCCATAGAGATATGAAGCCAGAAAATTTGCTTTGTATGGGTCCAGAACTTGTGAAAATTGCTGATTTTGGTCTTGCAAGAGAATTAAGATCACAACCACCATATACTGATTATGTCTCTACCAGATGGTAAGTAATTGATACGGGAAAATAAAAGTAAATTAGATTCATATTGAAATTTCACTAAAAATACTACCATAAAGCTTTTCACCTAAAAAGCCCTATTCACCTAAGAGAGAATGTAGAACCCAGAAATTTCCTTTTGCTAAAATTTAGGAATGTCTTGATTAAATGGAGATTTAGAGAGAGAAAAAAATATTACAAATATGTTTCTAAATAGAACACATCATTCTAGCTATTAAGGATAATGGGGTAAAAGACCCACCCAAGCCCCATAATTTGAGAAATTCTTTCTTAAAATGAGATCAGGACTAGAGAAAGTGAGTGAAAAGAAAACAAACTCAAAGGTGAGAGTCAGGGTGGTACAGTAGAAAGATTTGGAAACAGAAGACTGAGTCAGAAATCACACCGTTGCTGCCTACTACCTATGTAAGGTAGTACACAGGGTAACACTTGGGTAAGACTATTTCTCTGTGCCTCAGTTTGCTCATGTCACAGAGGATGAACTAAATAATTTCTTTTTTTTGTCAGTTATTCTTTTTTTTATTTTAATTTATTTTTGACATGTTTGGTTTTCAGCATTGATTTTCACAGGCGTTTGAATTACAAATTTTCTCCCCATTT
>JAQQSZ010017321.1:0-10826 GCA_028646595.1 Phalanger gymnotis | reverse complement strand
CTCACACTTGTTCACTCACTCGCTTCCTCACCCGCACTCTTGCTCGCTTCCTCACTCGCACGCTTGTTCGCTTCCTCACTCACACTTGCTCGCTTCCTCACTCACGCTTGCTCGCTTCCTCACTCGCTCGCTTGTGCACGTGCTGAAAGGCCCACTGACCTCGCCCTTCTTGACTGTCATGGACTGCCTCCGGGGAGTGATCTCCTCATTGATGCTGGACAGGAAGTTCTGGGAGATCCTCAAGGCATCCTGCAGCAGGGGATGGTCAGGGTGGCCGGGAGGGGTGTGCTTCAACAAGTCCTGTGCCCAAGGGGAGAACGCAGCGATGAGCAGGGCCGGGCCTCCGTCAGCTGGTCTGCCCCTCCTCCGGCACTGGTAACTGGCCAGAGCGTGAGCCGGGAGCTCCCTCGGGCAGGGCATCCAGCAGGCGTTTAATCAATGCTTGTGGATCAACTGGGGGGCTTCCTGGCGGGGGCCTCCTGGTCGGGAAGTGGCGGAGCTCGTTCCGTCTGTTAGAATCAGGCTGTGCTCTATGCCCCTGGAAATCGGCTCAGGTCTCGCGAGCCCCCACCAGTGGGGACCCGATCCGGGAGCTCGAGTTCTGCATGGGCTCAGAGGTCACCGAGTCAAAGGTGCCAGGGGACCTCGGAGGCTGTCAGTGCTTGGGGGAGGGGGACGGGAGGACTGCAGTAAGCGGTCAGCAGAGCGGCCGAGCAAGATGGGCTTTGGCCCAGGGAGCCCACCACTGCCCCACACCACTTCCCATGGGAGAGAAGAAGGAGGCAGGAAGGATGAGAGGAAAGAGGCAAAGCAGGCCGACCTTCAGGTTGGGGGAGGGGGAGCAATCTTTCCCTAAAGACGACTGGCAGTGGTTGTCACAGATGGCGGAGGGACCGGTGTGATGGAGAAGGCACACCGCCCCCGACGCTGCCTAGCGACGCCCACATCTGTACCCAGGACCCAGCCTTCTAACACATCTAGACACACACCCTCCACCCCACTTGCTTTCCCCGTGGACTTACATGGAGGACAAGGGTACTGCGGGTCACTCGGTCTACGGGCTTGTAGAGCAGAGCTGTGGACAGAAGGGAGGGTGTGAGAACGGTTGGGCTGACCTCCCCCCATGCCCAGGCCATGGGGACCCAGGAGCCCTAGGGACCAAGGCTGGGGGTGAAGGGGCCTTCTGAAAGTGGGCCAGAATGACCTCAGTAGGCTGACACAGCTGGGCCTGCCAGCTCTGGGGGGGTCCCGCATGACGGGGCGGTGGCTCGCTGTTAGCCCTGGCTGCGGGGGCGGTGGGGCAGTGTGGGCTGAGGGCCTGCACAGCTCGGCCAGCTCATGGGACAGGGCCCAGCTGGAGGGATAGGGCCCAGCTCACAGGACAGGACTTACTCTGCCTGCTGAGTCACTGGCGGCCTCGGGATAAGGAGCGCCCTTCTGGCTGCCTCAGTTTCCTCATTCCAACAAAAGGACTGCCTCCCTCCCAGCAGAAGGAAGCCCCACCCCGGCCACAGGGCCCCTCCCCAAGGCGCGCCGATGCTCACTTTCCAAAGAGTTTTTGGTTGTCTGATCTTTGGAATCCTTCATGCTTCTGGCTCGTAGGTTCTGAAAAGGAAGGGGCCAAAGAAGTGCTGAGCCAGGTCTATGCACTCCCCCAAGGCCCAATGCTGGAATTTCCTTGGTGCTGGGGGTAGGGCTCAGAGAGGGCCATTGCCAGGCTGCCCAGCCTGGGTTACCACTCTTGGATCAAGGAGGTGAGGAAACCCTTTCCTGCTTCTCCTGCACCATGCTCCATCTCCCACCTCTGGGCCTTTGTCCCTGCTGTTTTCTCAAGCACTTCACCCTTGGAATCCTGACTTCCTTCTAAACTCAGCCCAAATCTCACCTTCCTCATACATATAAGCCAGGGTTGAGGAGACCAGACAGCAGGAGGTTGGGGCAGAGCGGGGAGGAGCTGGCAAATACCCAGGGCTCTGGAAGCCAGTGAGGAGGCAGAGGGCAGAGGGCCAAGATAAGAGGTCACTGAGGGCCTAGGATAGCCACTGGGATGGTTAGAGCCAGGGGGTCTGGGAGCCCAGGAGAGGCTGGGGGTAGAGAGACCTGGGGGGGGGGGGAGGGGGGCTGGGGCAGGGCAGGAGCAAAGGGGCCTGGGGCAGGGTCGGGGAGGAAGAGGGGCCCAGGGTGGGGCAGGGAGGCTGGGGGACAGAGGGGCCCAGGGCAAGGCAGGGGGGCTGGGCCAGGGTGGGGCTGGGGGCCTAGAAGAGGCTGGAGGGGGCCCAGGGTGGTGGGGCTGACTAGAGCCAGTGGAACAAGGGTTCACACCTCAGCGGGAGAGCGCTACCTCAGAGATTTCGGCAAACTGGGCATTGGCCTGGCAGCACTTGTCCGCCATCTCTATGGCAGCCTCATAGTTGTCCACGAAGGCGCGGTACACCCCAAGCTGGCTGGCCTGTGGAAGAAAGGACAGGTAAGGCTGGGGTTCAGCTGGCAACAGGGGTGGGGGTGGGGGTGGAGGGGCTCCAGCTTGTGGCCTGAGGGCCAGCTGGTCCCTTGCCACATTCTGCACCCAGATGATAGGCACAAAGAGCTGCCAGCCTCATGGGCAGGCACCTCCCCTGGACCAATAAGATCTTTGTAGGGGCTAACCTGCCCCCTTCCCTTCATGACCGAGCACTCTGTGCAGCCACAAAGGAAAGGCAGACGCATGACGGGGTGGGGAGGGGGGGGTGTCTCTGCCAGGGACCAGGGAACACCAAAAGTCCAGAGGAAGCCACCTTGCTGGAGAGGGGTCTGGAGGATACCCATCAGAGTCCTGGGGTGGCCAGGACCCCCTGGTGTGCCCCAGAAACCAAGGAAAAGACTCAAGCAAGGGCAGGGGAGGGAGGGGCCAGGTGGGCTCCCAGCAGCTTCTGGCTTCACCCTCCCTCTGGGGGCCCGAAGCCTCCCGGCGGCACACACTCTGAGGATGGCCATGCACTCCACCCGAGCTCTGTGACTCAGGTGGCGAGTGGCTGAGAGTCTCTGAGCAGATTGCCTCAGTTTACCTCATCTTTCCCCATACCCCATGCAACGGAGAGGAGCCTCAAAGTCGGCCACCAGGGACACCCAGGCTTCCCATACCCACCCCCACCCCCACCTCCTCCCAGGAAGCACGGTCTCCTGCCTGTGCCTGAGGGCTGGGGTCCAGCTAAGTCCAGTATGGAGAGGGCAGCGAGACCAGCATCTGCCCCTTGGCTTCCTCTGTCCCTGACCCTGTCCACAAGGACTGGCCTTTCCCCGTTCCCCACCTATACGTAGCTGGGAGAGGCACAGAGGAGGCCACCTGGCAGACTGCCCCCAGGCCCCCCGGGAAGCTGCTTGTCAGGGGCCCCTGGATGCTGCCCCCAGACACCACCTTTCAGGGACCCCTAGAAGTTGCCTGCCGGGGCCCCCAGACGCTGCTGGGGTGCCCTCCCTCCAGCTGGGGGCCCTTCTGGCAGCGGCAGGGAGCTATCAGACCTCTTCCTGCTAGCTTAAACATTTCCCTGGCTGTGTTCACCCTCGATGGGGTCCATCCAATCCCCCCTCTCCCTACCCACGCCAGTCTGGGCGTGACCCCACTGCTAAGGAGGGAAGGAGCTTTGGACATCATTGAGTCCAGGGGAGCTTCATGGGCTCATAGGCCTTCAGGGAAGGCCGGTGTTCACCCCAGGACCAGCGACAGGGATGACCAGGCCTCAGGCCTCCAGGAAAGGGGCAGCTCCTCCCTGCAAAGGGCTACTCTTCCAGTGGCACCTCTGCCCCCCACCTTCCCTGCTCCCTCGTCCCCCAGAGAACCTGGCGGTGGCGGGAGCCCCGCTGGGCTGCCAGCTCCGTCCATCCGGATGACGGGATGGGAACGCGGGATCGGGGCTCCACGGGCAGCAAAGCAGGTCAGCTAACCTTCTGTAAACAGGGCTGTGGGCCTGAGCTCCCAGGGAGGACCAGCCTGAGGACGCCCTCCAACCCTCCTCACGTGGCCTCGTGAGCACGCAGGTAACCTCACCAGCTTCTGGAAGAGGTCGCCGACTTGCTGCTGCTGGCTCCAGTGCTCCACACGGGGGCCCAGCCCGTCGTAGAACTCCTTGTGGATCTCGTACAGCTCAGGGACTTTGAAGAAAATGGTTTCGATCTGCTGTCCCGTCAGCACCGGCTGGGACGTGGTGGCCGCGGCCTTGAGGGGCTTCATGGGCTGCGGGACCAGAGGTGACACGGTCTGTGGTCAGTCCCCGCAAGCACCACCCTTGCCCCCACCGGCTTCCCAGGCTCCCTGGCTCTCACACCCTCACCGGCACCATGCCCCACGTGCATTAAAAGGTGAGCTCCCGGGGCACGGCCTCGGGTCCCCAAGGCTTAGGTCACTTCTGGCTCATCTCCCACCTCCGTACTTTTGTGTGGGCCATCACCCATGCCAGGAATACCTCCCTTTGTGGGAGACTCAGCTCAGGCACCACCTTCTCCACATGGACCCTTTCTGGACCACTACCCCGTCCCCAAATGCTCGCTCCCTTCCTCCCCGACACCAGGAGACCTTGAGCGAAGCCCTTCCCTGCCCCGCCCCGGCCTGAGCTCCCCCTTCTCTCTAGATTCTGCCCAAGACTAGCTCTGTGTATTAGAATGGAAACTTCTGGAGGGCATGGCCTGTTTTGCTTTCTCAGGGCCAGCTGGCACAAGGCTTGGGACTGATGCTACTGGAGGGACACAACAGGCAGGCACATGCCACTGTGCCACCATTCCCAGCCAGATCTGGGGGTGCATTCAAGGCGTCTCAGAGGAGGGGGGTGGCTGTGCTGGGCTGCTGCCAAGGCAGAGGCCACTGCTGAGATCATTTGAGGCAGCTCCTGCCCCAATTTAAAGGCCAAAGGCAGAGTTTGCATTGGGTCCTGGAGGCCCCAGGGAACCCTGGGGAGCACCTGGGGAGGCACCTGGGGAGGTTCTAGGAAGCCTGAGGAGTCCCAGGGAAGCCCTTGGGAGGTCTGGGGAGCCCCTAGGGAGGCCCTGGAGAATGCCTGGGGAGGCCCCTGGGGAGCCCCAGGGAATCCCGAAGAGGCCCTGGGGAACCCTGGGGAATGCCTGGAGAGGCCTCTGGGGGGCTCTAGGGAGCCTGAGGAGCCCCAAGGAAGCCCTGGAGAACCCAAGGAGGCCCCAAGGAGCCCTGGGGAGTGCCTGGGGAGCTCCCTGAGAGGCCCTGGGGAACACCTGGGGAGGCCCCTGGGGAGGCCCCTAGGGAGCACCCAGGAAGCCCTGGGGAGCCCAAGGAGGCCCTGGGGAGTGCCCAGGGAGCCCCCAGGTAGCCTTTGGGGAGCACCTTGGGAGCCTTGGGGAAGCCCCAGGGAGCCCCCTGGGAGGCCCTGGGGAGAGCCTGGGGAGGCCCTGCAGTCACCTGAGTACAGCAGTGACCAGCTCCTGCCTTCCTGCCTCTCAAGCCCAGCCCTTCTGCCGTCAGCCTGACTGAAGTCTCCCTCTTCTGTGCCATCTCCCCCACAAGAACAGAAACCCCTTGGGAGAAGGACTTTCCTTCTCTGGACCCCTCACAGGGCCTAGCACACAGTAAGTGTCTAATAAAGCCTTCCTTTCTTCCTCTCCCTCCACAGACTCCTGAACACACCCTGCAGGTTCCCACTGCCAAACCTTTGCTACCTTGGTTCCTAATGCTTCCCCTCTTCCTGCTTGCAGACTATTTATGGGGCCTTTAAATTCCAACGAAGAAGCTGCCACCTCCTCCGGGAGGCCTTTGCTCCAGCCCCAAGGTCACAGAGGCCTGCTTGGAAACACCTCACACATGCACCTGCTTTACATGTGCCAGGGCCACCAGCTCCACGAGGGAGTGGAGGGACCAGGCCACGGCTGAGCCTGTATACACCAAGCACGAGATAAATGCAGGCACTCACTCGGTGCTCAATAAAAGCAGGTATTCCAGGGCCCCCGCGCATAACGAGCACCCTGCACACACCAAGTGTTTGATAAAAGTAGGCACTCTGGGCCCCTGCACACACCAGGCGCTAGATAAGTGCAGGAGCTCTATGCAGGTGCTCTGCTCCTGCACTGCTCCCAGAGCCAGAAGGCTCCCCCGGAGTGGGTGCTGGCTCTGTCCTCCTCCCCAACCATCCTACCAGCAGCAGGGCCTCCAAGTGACCCAAGTAGGTTTTCTCACTGTCCAGGATGGCAGACAGGACCCATCTTCTCATCTCAAGGCCCTTCTCCAAGTCCAGCTCACTCTATGGGAAGAGACAGAAACAAGTAGAGGCCTTGGCCTGGGGCAGATAAGTCAGCTGCGAGAGTTCTGGCACGGAAACCCTCCCTTCATCAGGAAAGAGAACCTGGATGTTGTGAAACTGCCAGACCAGCAGGCACCTCCCCATGCCACTGTCCCTGGATGGGGCGTGTCAATCCCTACTCACCTTCCCTAGAACTTTTCCAACCAAAGACCCTCACCCTGGCCTCCACAACTATCACAACTGTCCTGGCAAGTCGGTGTTATGATTGTCATTTTTCAGAAAAGAAAACTGAGGCTGATAGAAGGGAAGGGACTTGCCCAGGATCACCCAGATAGGAAATGTCTGAGGCTGGATTTGAACCTAGGTCTTCTCAACTTCAGGCCAGGTGCTCCATGCACTGGGCTGCACAGCTGCCCCACATAAGCTGAGTACTCTTGGCACACAGAAAGCATTTAATTAGCGCCTTTCCACCCTGTCTGAGCCCCTTGGGTAACATTCAAGGCCCTTCACAATGCCTAACCTCTCTGGTCTTATCGTCTATGACTCCCCTCCCCCTCCTGACACTCTCTGGCCTGGAGCCATGCTCCAGGACAGGCTTCCACATTCTTGTACTGCCTCTGACCTGACCTGCTAGCCATGGCAATCTGCCTCCAGCACAGCCCCTTCCCAATCTGCTTCCGGCAGGTCCCTTCCCATCCACCTCTGTCATGGCCTTTCCCTCCCTGCTCCCCAGGTTCAGACCTCTGCTGTGTCAAGCACTGTGCTTGTCTAGGCTGGGACCCCAAGCCCCACGAGGGTGGGAACCACCCCCCTCTGGCCACACCGAGGTACACACAGCAGGCGCTGAAAAATGCACGTTCTGGCTGCAGTCTACATGGAAGGGACTCAGGAGCAACCCCATATCTACAAATGTCACTGTCCCCCTCATCCCCTGAGCTTAGTTGCTGCTGCCCTCTAATGGGGAAGGTGTAATACCAGGTGTAATGGTAATGTAAATTTGAAGATCTTCCCCATCTATTAATAGGTCCATGTGACCTGCTTATGTCACAGGAAGGGTAAGTCATATGTGGTAGGAGGAGCTTGCTGAACAAGTGGAACTGGAGGAGTAGAGCAAGAAATGCTGAGAGCAGTTAAGGTTGAGGGAGAGCAAGGAGGTGTGCTAGCTATGCTGTGAGTGTGTGTGTGTGGGAACGCCCCAGCAGAGAGGTGGAAGGTTATGGGATGGCAAGCTTCCATGCTGTGATACTGTGTTTTAAGTTCCTTGTTGTTATGATAAAGTGGGCTTACTGGTTTTGGGATTTGGTTCTCTGGTGTCTGAATAAATGTTTTACTTCTTCTACATTCTATGTGGACTCTCTTATATTTTGCGATACAGAACTACACAGGTATATTTACAATTATCATCAATGTTGTGTTTATTGCCTTGCTAATACACCAGGGTACACCTGGGCTGCAAGAGGGGGTCCTGGCAGCTGACGACACAGCAAAGGTCCCCAGTCCCTCCACACTGGCAAGTCAGGCCAGCGCTGACCTGGCCACTCAGCTACAGCATCCCCTGATCCTATCTAGGGGCCCCCCAGTTCAATGCCTGCCTGGCCCAGCGTCTCCCCAGCGACTCCCTGCAGAGGCCATCCAGCCTCTTCCTGAAGCCCTCTGGGGTGCGGGGAGCAGCAGCAGCCCAGGCCCCTCTGGGAATGTCAGGGAAGGGCCAGGGAACTTCCTTACTCTCCTTCCCAAGGGGAACAAGCCCCCCCACCTCACCGCAGAGATAGCTGGTAGCTCAGTGGATAGAAGGCCCAACCTAGAGTCAGCAAGCCTTGAGTTCAAATCCACCCCCAGGCACATCCTCATTGGGCGACTCTGGGCAAGGTGCTTCACCGCTGCCCATCTCAGCTTCCTCAGCTGTAAAATGAGGGTCATAATAGCACCTAACTCCTTCCAGGACTGTTGTGAAGATCCCATAAGATGTAGGTAAAAGCTGTTGAGCCCAGCCCCTGGTACACAGTAGTTGTCACATAAATGCTTATTCACACAGTGAACTTGGAGCCAAAGCCTCTCTCTGTATGACCTTCCTTTGTGGTCCCTCCCCCACGGCGTCACTGCAGCTGAGGCAAGATGGAAAGGCCAGTGAGGACACCAGGCTCCCCTGATTCAGCTGCTTGTGGGTCCCCGCCAGTCAGGACTTACCGTGCCTGAGGTCAGGATGTCGCGGTTAACCCTGCTCTGGCCACTGAGGCGTGGAGAGGAGGAGGGTGAGTCGTCGATGTAGGGCATCCGGTCTTGCTGGCGCCTCTGCTCCTCTGCGTGGTCTGCGTCATAGGCGTAGCCTGGTGGAGTGCCGAACGTTGTGTCTATATGGGCAGAGAAACTGGTGGGCTCAGAGAGGGCGAGGGGCTGCCCACAGTCACACAGAGGGGGCATCACTGGAGTGAACAGTAACAGGGCGTGCCTTTCTTCTCTTTTCATGCCTCTCTAATCCTCTCCTCCATGGCAGCTGGGGTATTTGTCCCCTCTCCCTAGATGACCACAGTGGGCAATGCTGACCCTAGCCGGGGTGGCCACTGCCCCGAGCTGAGGGCCTGGGGCCCCCCGGGGATCCTGGGGGCAAAGATGGCCAAATCTGCCACCCCTTGAGGAGCAGCGCCAGACCACACTTAGCCCGATACTGAGGATGTTAGAGAGGAACATGGTTTGGGGGCCACACGATCCCAGGCAACTGCTCAGCCACCTCTAGGGGAGCAGCCTGCCTCCACCCATCTACCCGCCCACCACTCCCTGCCACTTACGCTAATTAAGTACCTACTACACATACACCGCTGGCTAGAGAAGGAAGACCCTGGCCTGGTCACCTCGGGTTCCCTAACAGCCAGCCTCTGTCACCCGACGTGCCTGTCACCCCACATGCTTGTCACCCCTGCTATTTCTGCTTCAAGTGGAGACAGCAGGCAGGCAGTCAATCCCCGCTCCTTAGCTCTCCCCATGGCTGCTCTCATCCAGCCTTCCCATTTTACTGGTGAAGAAACCGAGACTTGGGAGAGGGAAAGGGGCACAAAGTTCTCAATAAATGTTTGTTTTTTTAGGTAAGAATCTGCTCTCTGTTCTGGTGACCTCGCTGATTTGGATGTAATTGGCCGGGCCCCCTTCCCTCCCTGAGCCCCTGAGCCCCAGGCCTGGCCACCAGGAGCCTGCTGGGAAGTGAGTTACACAAGACATCATCTCTGGCAGTCACTCCCACAGTGCACTTATGAAGCACCTACTGTATGCCCCAGCTAAGCCCTGGAATGCACAAAGACAAAGCCAACAGTCCCAGCCTCCGAGTCTCTCCCATTCCCTCGGAGCTGCCATGTAGCCATCTCCACTGGAGAGGCGGGAGACGAGGATGCCAGCACCCTGGAGGGGCCTTATCAGGGTAGCAGTGGGGAGGACAGACATTCCAGGCCCCTGGGATACAGCCAGAGCAAAGAACCGGAGATAGGAGCTGGATGCGGGAGGGTCACAGGCTGGCTCCCATCTACGGCCATCTCTGAGATGAGGCCACTTAGGCGAATGTCCAGTGCCAAGGAGCTCCCTCCTCCCCAGGCAGGTGGAGCTCAGGGCGGAGGAGCCATAGAGGGCCCCCAGATACCAGATGGCCAGAATGCCTGATGCAGGTGGGGAGAGGCAGCTCCCAGGTGGGGCTCTGGAGGAAAAGGGGGACCAGAGCAAGCAAAGGGAGGGCAGGAAGGAATGAAGTCAGATCCTGGGGGGCCCTGAATGTCAGGGAAGGAGACCGGGCACAAAGGACTGAGACAAGTCAGACTACGTGCCAGGGACTGGGCTAAATCCTACAGATATTAAGAAAGGTACAAGGCAGCCTGGCCCCTGTCTTCAAGGAGCCCCCAGCCTCCCCTCCATACCTTTTCTCTGTGCCACTGCTTCCTCTCTGCCCTGGTCTCCCCCCTGCACCTTCCTCCCATGCCCCAGCCGCTCCCCCTCCACACCATCTCCCTATGTCCTGACCTACTCTCGCCCATGACCTCCTCTCCGCTTGGCCTCCCCCATGCCCAGGCCTCCCCTCCCCATCTTCTCCACATGTCCCAGCCTCCCCTAGCACCTTCCCCCCATGCAGCCCTCGCAGCAGCAGAACAAATTTGATCCGAGGCCACCAGACAATCCTTGAGACATTTCAGCATCAGGCCCACCCTTTCCCCCAGGTTTCTCCAGGCTAAATACCCCCAGGCCCCTGCCAAGCTCAGCTTTCCAGCTTTCTCTTGTCCTGTTTTCCACTTCATCCTGAGCGTCTGGAGGTGACCACAACCCAGCAGGCGCAGTCTGGCCACGGCAGAGGGGGCCAAGACTGGCCTTTCTTGATGTGAGAAACACCTGCTGCCATGCTCAGAAATCTGGGAAATGTGCAGTCATTCTGGTCAAGGTGTGGTCCCCACCCCAAACATGGCAAACAGGCAGCCAGCTTGGGTGCCTGTGTGAAATCCTCCTTCTGACTCTTTCAGAGGAGTGGTATGGCCCTCCACAAGCCTTCATGGTCCCCTCCACAGTCCCCTTCACAAACCTCCAGAGTCCCCTCTACAATCCCCTCCATAGTCCCCTCAA
>JAQQSZ010017320.1:0-10826 GCA_028646595.1 Phalanger gymnotis | reverse complement strand
TGCTCTTTTGTGGGTTCTGCAGTTCTAGAACTGGTTCAGAGCCATTTTTTATAGGTTTTTGGAGGGACTTGGCAGGGAGCTCATGCTAGTCCCTGCTTTCCAGCCACCATCTTGGCTCTGCCCCAGTGCCACAAATTTAAACAGAGTATATATGTCAGATGACAATATAAGTAAAATTGTCATGGTCTAGTTAATATTAGCTGGAGAGGTTTCATTTTGAGATTCTATGCATCCCTGAGCACAGAACTTTAATAAGCATAATAAAGAGCTTTCATTGTAAATTATGGCTAAGTTGTAAAAAGTTCTTTCATCTAAAAAGGACTCTAATCTTTTTTCTATAGAAAAAACTCAATAAAATTGGAAATGAACTTATCCAGTTCCTCAAGTGTTGAGTGGCCATGTAACATACATATTGCAGTTATTTAAAGCAAGTAGGAGAGAATTGATCAGAAAGATATGAAGAATAAGTGACAACCACAAATTATATAAAATTATTCCTTTCCAATTCAAAGGGGATAATTAATTTTCTTCCTATTGTAAAGGTGAGTGTTAATTGAATATATCAATAAGTCACTCATCCCAATTTAAATAATAATCAAGATGCTATACCCTGAAAGGTTTATCAGGTGACAGTATAGCTTTTAAATCTATCATTCAATGCAAGGGCATTAAACTGATGTGATTAACTTAGTTAAGTAATTTGAAAAAGGAATAGAAAACTTTCAGACATTAAATGAAAGGAAACGACTACACAGAAAGTAGGTTGAAAGTCATTCAATTCCCCAATGCTTTTCCTAAATGTAGGTATATCAAACTAATTTTTGACATATGTTAGGTTGTATTATTAGAGTGTTTATTCTGTTCCATTGATTTGTTGCTCCATTTTTTCTATATATTTTTTATAATCCTTCTCATTACTGCCCAATACTGCATCTTGATATAATGGTAGCACTAGTTCCCATTAGCTCTAGATCTAATTATATGGCTTTGTAGCCTTTATTGTCTCTTGTTAATAAAATGTATTATGACTATTCTTTGCCTTTTATTAATTGTAGCTTACAATATATGTCTAAAACTTGCTTAATGTAAGATGGATATTTTAATGCATTGCTATATTCTATTTTTGTTTTACTTAGCACTTCACATCATGATTCATAATTATATTGATCTATAATTTTCTTTCTCACCTTTGTCTCAGTTTACACTAAAGAACAATGTATATTTGTCTCTTAGAAGGTGGATGGATAGTCTACATAGCACAAAACATATTTGTTGTTTTAAAGTTTGGTAGAATTTGCTTGTGAATTTATTTGTATTCTGTGTTTTTTTTTGGCAGAGGGCTCTTTAATATTCTCTCTGATTTCTTCTTCTGAAATTGTTCTATTCATGTTATTCACTTCTGGTTTTATTAATTTGATTGGGTTTTGCTGTTGTGAATAATCATTTCTTTTAGGTTCCCAAATATATTAGCATAGAGCTATGTATAATAATCTCTGATGATTTTTCCCCTTATCCTCATAGCCATTATTATCACTGTGATCATGTAACCAGAGCTGTGAGAGGGATCACCATACAGAGGTAAATACAGAAAAAGTATGAGACATGGTCCTTGGCCTCAAAGAGTATGAGTTATCTCAGAACAACAGAAAATTAACATGTGCAATGAACAAAAAAATCATTTATTAAGCACTTATATCCCAAGTAGTGTACTTAAAATTAAAAGTATTGATACTAGTCAATAATGAAGGTGAATTCTAGCAAATATTCAATATTCTTTATTTCAGAAACATAAAAAATATTCAGCCAACTTTTTCTTCAGAAGGTATAGCATTACATTTCCACAAGTAATCATGGAATATGATAATGTATTAGCTATAGGTAAATAATATCTTTGAAAAAATTAATATTCATCTTATACGTCACCCGGTATGATCTGTGAGAACTCAGAAACAATAAACCAAGCTATGTGGAAGTATGAGGGAATGTCTCATAGATTAGAGGAGATTTAATACAGACCTAAAATACAAGTAGCTTAATAACTTATCTGCAATGACTACAGCTGACCAAGGCAGTGCACACCTACAAGGAAAAGAGTAAAAATTTCAAGGAAGCACAAGATTCCTAGGAGAAATAACAGCAGTTTAGGATACCACATACCAGTAAGTATAATGTCTTAATAGGCAAAGACCTGACTATTATAAATCTGAGTTCTTTTGACCAAAATCTACTCTGATTACCAGCCTGGACACATGGTGAGAAACAGTATATGCTGCATCACCCAGCTCAGGCAGTTCTTCAAAATAGCAACCCCTGTACAACCTGTTTACTTAAATACTTCAAGAAATCTGTGATGTCATCTGTATGGGGTCTTCCTTCCACCCACACAAATCACAATCATTCTACAACTTAGTAGTCTGTTGTGAGTTGCTGGGGTCCAAAACAAAATCATTCCACGACCAACAAAATAATGAGCCTCTCCAAATTTAGCTGGGCTGATCCTAGGATAACTGACATATAATCTGTTCCTAGGCCAGGAAAGCCCAATAGGACCTGACATAGGTGTGCTGTGACATATCTTTCAAGAGCACAGAGTTACCTCCAAGCCATAGTCAGGAATCCAAGCAGAATTTTAGTGGAAACAAATCCCTCTACTCACTGGGAAAGAAAAGAAAAAACCAATGCAGTACAACTATGAAGTTAATAGCTTGCAGAATCATTAAATAAATGAGAGGGAAGGGAAGAAAGAAGGGAGGGAGGAAGAGAGAAGGAAGGAAGGAAGGAAAGAAGGAAGGAAGGAAGGAAGGAAGGAAGGAAGGAAGGAAGGAAGGAAGGAAGGAAGGAAGGAAGGAAGGAAGGAAGGAAGGAAGGGAGGGAGGAAGGAAGGAAAGAGAAAGAGAAAAAGAAAATTAGTTTTCATTTCCCCACTCATTGTTACTGAGTACTTCCACAGCTGCAGAAATTGGGGCCAAATATGGAGAATCTCCTAAACCATCAGCCTAAGACTGCACAATGTAACTGACAATGATAATGCATGTTTACAATACTTTATAGTCAACAGAAGACATTACATAATTAAAGGAAGTGGGCATTTCAGACTTCTCATGCTCAAATGCTATTTTTGATTCACTTCTAACTTCCTTATTTAAACATTCTTTCCCCCAAATTAGCCAAGAGATTCTTTTTCAGTGAGCGCAAGCTACATGGAAAGTTACAATTTTTAAGTTCCTGCCATTTCTGAGTTCCCTATGAGTCAAATACAGATTAAGTTGCTTGGACCCCAGAAATCTAACTTTTTTTAAAAAAATTGCATTCGGGCTAAGATCAAGCATAGAGATTTTCATCCCAAAAGGATGATTTTAGAAGCACAGAAAAATAAACTCCATGTTCCTCATGACAGGGTAAATTATCAGAGCAGGTAGGTTTTCAATGAGCTAAGAGAATGATAAGGGTAGACCTTATCTCGCCAACTAATATTAAGTGAATGAAGGCAAACTACTATAATAATTTAAAACAGCATATAGATGCACCACATGTACCAGAAATATAATCTCAAGGGATATATATCTGCCTCATTGTTTCTCCAAAGTACATTAGAACACTCTGGCCTATCAGATGTATCTCAGCCATTAAATATCCTACACATGGATAGCTGGAAAGCGATAGAGCTGGTGGACCACCTTGGTGTGCACCTGTGAGGAGTGGAATTGCTTTTTTCTCAGTAAAACTTTAGGCCAGCTGTGAATCTAGAAGAAATAATCACAAGCCACAGCACACACTTCAGACATTAGACTTAGCCTTCATATACACTTTGTGTAGAAAGGATCCCATAACCCTACATCTATGACCAAACACACACAGATAATGATTCACTACCAGAGTTTACTATCTTCTTCCCTGTCCATTCCCAGCCCCAACACAGTTCTTTCACTTAAATTCCCCATCTCTATTGATAGCATAATTACTCTCTCATTCATGTTAAAAACCTCAAAGTCATCTTTAGTTCCTCCTTCTCCCCACTCTTTCATCCAGTTAGCCACCAAATATTGCTGATTATTTTTTAATGTTGGCCACATCCATCCATTCCTTCCATCACTACCATCTTTGTTCAGGTTATCGTTACCTAGCACCTGAACTTTAATAACCTTTAAACTGGCTTCCCTACCTCCATTCCCTACCACACTCCAGTCAAATCACTGCATATACAATAACCAGAATCACCTTCTTGAAGTACAATTTTAACTATATTTTCCTCTGCTTAGATGCCTCAAAAGTCTCCCATTTCCAACAGAATTAAACATGATCTCTTCAGCTTGTTATTCAAGACCCTCCACAACTTTCATTTCCTACTTTATCTTCCAAATGTGGACCCTTTTCTTCAGTCAAACTGAAGCCTCTCCTCTACTCAAATCTGCTCTCCCCTCCCCTCCTTTCCCTTTCCCTCCTCTTTGTTCTTTAAACATTTCACTCTCTTTCCTATCTCTACAATTTTGTCCATGCGTTTGTGTCCATCAGAACACCCACTCCCCCTTCCAATCTACATTTATCAAAGCTCTCCTCATCCTTCAAGGCAAACTTCAAGAGGATGACTCAGAACTGGTTTAATAAGAGGAAACATCCCCCAAAATGCTGATTAATGAATAGATGTCAACTTGCTGAGCATCTCTAGTAGACTATCAGAGGGCAGTGTTTGAGCCAAATTTTGTTCAAGGTTTTTGTATTAGTGGCTTAAATTAAGAAATAGATTCAATGTTTGTCAACTTAGTAAGTGACACAAGTCAAATAGCATAGCTAACATATTAAATTACAGAACCGAGATGCCAAGTAATTTCAGTAAGCCGGAAGGGTGACTTGAAACTAATAAAATATGTGCTTATCTCAATACTTACAGGATCCATAATAATTTTTTGTATAGAATTCCCTCCTCTAATGTAGATTGAAATCTCCGTATTTTAATTAATGAACTCACTTTCATATTTGCAGTGGTTGAAAAAAATCATCTCTTGATTGCTAACAATGTGAAGATGAACTTCTGTGAACTTAACTAGACTGATCCTCACTTAGAGAGCTACATAATGTCAACAGGCTCAAACCTGAAGCATTAACAGCTAAAACCTATCAAACCTTGTGTTTCTCTGGAATAGCCCTTGAGAAACCAAGGTCACTTCCATGTCCAATAAGAGTAGGTTTCAGCGAATATAAGTGAAATTTTATAGGTATGAATATAACACCCATCACTTGGTTTCAAAATATACAAGATACAACATACAGATACAAGACAGATTGAGTATGGCCAGATGGCAGCCTATTTGTAAAAGACAAAGATTCCAGTGGACTACAACCTCACTTTAATGCAGTGTTATGACACAGAAGCAAAAATAAAAAAGCTAATGCAATCTTAATCTGCATTAACAGAAGTAAAATGTTCAGAAGTAGGGGGTGTATTGTACCTTGGCCCGCTGGATCAAATCTGTAATATAATGTGCAGTTCTTTGCATTACATGTATGAAGGATTAACAAACTGGAAGGCTTCCAGAGGAAAGTGAATAGGATAATAAAAGAGACTAGAAATAATGCTTTAAAGGTATTAGTTGAAGGAACTATGTAGCCCAGAAAATAAGAATCTTGAAGAGACTATGATCTTTATCTTCATTTATCTAAAGGGTTACCATATGGAAGGGGAATTAAAATTGTTCTATTTGGTTCTGAAGGGAATAGATAGGGCCAATGGGTTGAAGTTGCAGGGATGTAGCTCTATGCTCAGTATGAGGAAAAACCTCCTAAATAAATTTGGAGCTGTCCAAAAGCAGAATGCGCTGATTTAAGAAGTAGTGGGTTATTTCTCACTTGACATCTTCAATAGAAGATGAATGGCCACTTCTTGGGGTCCTTGAAGATTGAAGGCAAAAGCAGAAGGCAAAGGATGAGAAGGATAGATAGTACCATGGAAACAATGAACATAAACTTGGACAGACTGAAAGAGATAGTGGAGAATAGAATGGCCTAGCATGCTATGGTCCGTGGGGTCACAAAGAGTCATAAATGACTGAACATCTGAAAAACAAAAGGATATGGTGTTCATGTTTTAAACAAAGATTGAATTTGGTGGTTCTTGAGGTCCCTTCCAAACTCTATGATTCTGTGAAATACCACCTCCTCTATGAAGCCTTCTCAGATCACCTTAGTTTAAAAGATGATTTTCTCTTCTTAACACTTATAATAACTTGTACTCCTCTTAATAGGATTTCTCATAGTCTGCCCAATATTATACTGATTTGTTTGTGTGTGTTTCTCATTTACCCTCCTAGAGGGAAATTGCCTTCTCAGTAACTATACATATATTTTAACCCTCACATAATCCAGCACGGTATGTTTACTTAGCAATTGTTTAATAAATACTGAATGGAGAAGACTGCAGGAAGATAGTGGAGTAGGTCAGAAAACTTTCAGCTCTCCAAATTTCCTCCACAAAAAAAGACAAAACATATCCTCAGAGAAACAGAAATAAACATAGGATAAAGTAGTTGTCCTCCTAAGAGAATTTGAAAAGACCCCAGGAAAGACCCAACCTCCAGGGGTGGAGGATAGGCCTGAGTGAAGTACAAACACTTCCAAGTCAACTCTGCAGAATCAACAAACAATAAGCCCTAGGGACAGCTGGATTGAGAGACAGCCTCAGCCTTAGAAGCTTTCATTTTGCAGATTATGTAGGGGGTCTGTCTCCTGAGTAGAAGACTGAAGTATCTTCCATTGTCAAGGACTCCAAGCACAGCTGTGTTGACCAGACATGTCCTGAGCTGTGGCTGTAGGAAGAAAGAGCTAGCACCTATCTGGTGAGTGCAGTAGCAAGGGGAAGGGACCCTATTGTCTGTGGGCACTTGGAGGAGAGAAGAGTCCCTGGTTTCAGTTCCAGGGCAGAGAAGAGAGCTATAGTTTATAGTCACTGAAGAGACCACAAGGAGCAAGATCAACAGCAAGACAGTGTGGCTGAGGGCTCTAGCCATGGCTTAGGAGTGGAAAGGAGCCCCCATGGTTGTGCTCTGAGAAAGACCTCATAAAATAACAGTAAGAAGGACCTAAGCCTTGATGCTTCATTCCCTATACCTCAGGACTACAACTTGATTACACTAATAGCTGCTAAAAACAAAACAAAAAATAAATAAATAAAAATGAGTAAGCAATGGAGAAAGAAACCAACATAGATAGTTACTATAGTGGTAGAGAAGATCTTTGTTCATTTTCAGAAAAAGATAATGAAGCTAAAAAAAAAAAAGTCATTCCTTTTTCAATGAGAAATGTCAAATGGTTCCAAGCATAAAAAGAGCTCTTGGAAGAACCTTAAGAGGACTTTAAAAATCAAATAAGAGATATCGGGGGAAAATTAAGGGAAAAAAATAAGAGCAATCCAAGAAAATGAAGACAATTATGAAAAGAAAGGCAATCAGCTGGAAACAGAGAATCAAAACTTTAAAGAAGAAAATAATTCCTTGAAAACGAGAAATGGGCAATGAGAAGCTAATGATGTCCTAAGACACCAAGAAATCATAAAACAAAGTCAAAAGAATGAAAAAATAGAAGAGAAAGTGAAACATCTCATCAGAAAAACAACCAATCTGGAGAACAAATCAAGGAGAAATAATATAAGAATAGTCAGACTACCTGAAAATTACAATTAAAAAAATGAATCTTGATATGATATTATAAGAAATTATCTAGAAATATTGCCCTGAAGTTCTAGAACAAAAAGGCACAGCAGAAATAGAAAACATCCACTGATCACCACCTGAAAGAGATTCCAGAAGAAAAATTTACAGGAGTACTATAGCCAAGTTTCAAAGCTCCCAGGTTAAGGAGAAAATATTGGAAGCAACAAGAAAAAAAGTTTAAATATCGTGGAGCTACAATAAGGATTACACAAGACCTGCCAGCTACAACTTTGAAGGACTGTAGGTCTTGGAATACTATATTTCATAGGGCAAAAGAGCTGGGGTTATGACCAAGATTATTCTGGTAGTGATAGAAGCTCAAGGACAGTGTGGTGTAATGGGTACAGGGCTGGCTTGACTGCTGGGAATGCATGGGTTCAGGTTCCATCTCTTGTCCATAATGACTTGTGTGACCCTGAGCACTGGCCCTCAGTGCTCTAGGCATGAGCACCCAGAGGCCACTGATTCACCTAGCAGAGTTCTATCCCTTAGTTTTATAGCATTCTGATGACATATGATCAAAAAGCTATGAAAAAGAACTGGAAAAACAGAGAAGAGGGCAGAAAAGATGCTTCTAGGTTTATCCTTCCAAGTTTAGAAGGCTCTGCTTCCAGGCACTTTTATGTCTCTATCACTAAAGGTTACTTCCCTATCCAATAACAACAACAAAATCTACAAATAGTTAAGCATAATCCTGAATGAAAAAAAATGGATATTTAATGAATTCAAAGACTTTTGTCTCTGTGACAAAAACTCTAGAACTTAAGGGAAAATTCAACAAGCAATATCTAGGAGAAATGTAAGAATATAAAAAAATAAGAAGCATTAAAGAGCAAATATAAAGGACTCAATAAGATCAAATTGTTTACTTCATATATGTGAAAATATTAGTAGCACTCATGATTGTCATTCGTATTTGGGAAGTTTGAAAAAAGTCATTGGCTGAGCTGAATATGATGGGGCGATTCTAAAAAAAACTGTTTAGGGAGAGATAAAAAGGAGGAATTATCTCATACAAATGAGATATAAAAGAAAAAACTGACAAAGAAGAAGCTAGTAGGTGGGAGAGTGGATAGTACTGGAACCTTACTCTCAATGGGAATGGGTTAAAGAGGGAAAAAAACATATCCAGAAGGATAAAAACATCCTCTAGATTCAGAAAGAAATAAGTGGGCAAGGAGAGAGGAGGGGGAAGAGGACAGAGGGACTCTTAGAGGGATGGGTAGTTTAAGGAATAGGAGGGCAAGGTAGTGTGTAGGAGTAAAGCAGAGGAGGGAAGAGGAATAAATATGGTAAGAAGGAAAATACATATGTAATTGTAGCTCAGAATGTGAATGGGATGAATTTACCCATGAAATATGAATGGATAGCAGATTAAAATTTTGAATTCCATAATAGACTGCTTTCAGGAAACATTAAAAAAAGACAAGAGATACACCCAAAGATAAAATAAAGGTCAGGAGTAGAATTTAGTATGCAAAAAAAAGCAGGGATAGTAATCATGGTGTTAGACAAAGTTAAAGTTAAAATGGATTTAATCAAAAACGAAAATAGAAAAACTACACTATATATCAGCAATATTATTCAATCTTGTTTTAGATCATTTAAAATACTTAGACAGTACAAAATACCTGCCAAAACAAATACAGGAACTATAGGAACATGAACATAAAACACTTTTTATACAAATAAACTCAGATCTAAATAACTGAAGTAGTATTTATTGTTCATAGGTAGGTAAAGCCAATATAATTTTTAAATGACAATTTTGCCTAACTGATCTATTAACTCTATATCATCCCAATTAAATTACTAAAAAATTATTTTACTGAGTTAGAAAAAAATAATAACAAAGTCCATATGGAAGAACAAAAGGTCAAGAACTTCAAAGTAACCAGGACAAAAAAGATTTAAAGGTAGTAGATTCAGCAGTATCAGAGCTTTTTTGAGAGTTTTTATTTTTAGTTTACAACACTTGGTTCTACATAATTTTGAGTTCCAGGTTTTCATCCCTCCCACCCCTGCACCTCCCTCCCCAAGATGGCATGGAATCTGATATATGTTCTATGTATAATGCACTAGTCAAGTTGTGAAGAAGAATTACGACCAATGGAATGGATCATGAGAAAGAGGAAACAGAACCAAAAAAAAAACGCCAAAAACTAAAACAAAAGAGAAAATAAAGGGGAAAAAAAGGCAAGCATAAAGTGTGCCTCAATCTACAGTGAGACTCCATAGTTCTTTCTCTGCATGTAGGTAGCATTCTCCATCATGAGTCCTTTGCAGGTGTCTTTGCACCTTGTGTTGTTGAGAAGAACAAAGTCTATCAGGGTTAGTCATCACAGAATCCATATATCTGTGGTTGTGTATAATGTTCTCCTGGCTCTGCTCCACTCACTCAGCATTATATCGTGTAGGTTTTTCCAGGTTGTAATGGAGTCCATCTGCTCCTCATTTCTTATAGCACAATAGTATTCTATTCCATTCGTATATGACAATTTGTTTAGCCAATCCCCAATTGATGGGTGTTTCCTTGATTTCTAATTCTTTGCCACCACAAAAAGAGCTGCTACAAATACTTTTGTACATACTTGTCCTTTTCCCACTTGTGTGATCTCTTTGGGATACAAGCCTAGAAGTAGTATTGCTGGGTCAAAGGGTATGAACATTTTTATAGCCCTTTGGGCATAGTTCCAAATCGCTCTCCAGAACAACTGGATCAGTTCACAACTCCACCAGCAATGTAACAATGTTCCAATTTTCCCACAACCTCTCCAGCATTTATCATTTTCCTGTTAGGTCTTTTTAGCCAGTCTGACAGGAGAGATGTGGTACCTAAGAGTTGTTTTGATTTGCATTTCTCTAATCACTAGTGATTTCGAGTATTTTTCATATGCCTACAGATATCTTTAATTTCTTCCTCCGAAAACTGCCTGTTCATATCCTTTGACCATTTCTCAATTGGGGAATGATTTAAATTCCTATAAATTTGGCTCAGTTCCCTGTATATTTTAGAGATGAGGCCGTTATCAGAGTTACTGGTTGTAAAGATTTTCTCCCGATTTTCTGCTTCCCTCCTAACCTTTGTTGCATTGGCTTTTTTCATATAAAAACATTTCAATT
>JAQQSZ010017319.1:0-10827 GCA_028646595.1 Phalanger gymnotis | reverse complement strand
CTCTCTTATCCCTTAATTTTATTTTATTTTTTAGATATCATCCCTTCATATTCAACTCACCCTGTACCCTCTCTCTCTCTCTGTGTATGTATGTGTATATATATATAGACACACACACATATATATATAGACACACATATATATACACATACATATATACATACATACACACATACATATATATACATAAACATATATATATACACATATATATGTATACGTATATATATATATGCATATTCCCTTCAGCTGCCCTAATACTGAGGTCTCATGAATCATAGACATTATCTTTCCATGTAGGAATGTAAACAGTTCAACTGTAGTACGTCCCATGCTATTTCTTTTTCTTGTTCTTTTTCTTGATTACCTTTTCATGCTTCTCTTGATTCTTGTGTTTGAAAGTCAAATTTTCTATTCAGCTCTGGTCTTTTCACTGAGAAACCTTGAAAATCCGCTATTTTATTGAAATTCCATATTTTGCGTTGGAGCATGATACAAAAAGATGATATCTAGGCTCTTTTTTTGATCATGGCTTTCAGGTAGTCCAATAATTTTTAAATTATCTCTCCTGGATCTATTTTCCAGGTCAGTGGTTTTTTCAATGAGATATTTCACATTGTCTTCCATTTTTTCATTCCTTTGGTTCTGTTTTATAATATCTTGATTTCTCATAAAGTCCCTAGCTTCCACTTGCTCCAGTCTTAATTTTTAAGGTGGCATTTTCTTCAGTGGTCTTTTGGACCTCCTTTTCCATTTGGCTAATTCTGCCTTTCAAGGCATTCTTCTCTTCATTGGCTTTTTGGAGCTCTTTTGCCATTTAGGTTAGTCTATTTTTTTAAGGTGTTATTTTCTTCAGTATTTTTTGGAGTTTCCTTTAGCAAGTAAGTCATTGACTTGTTTTTCATGGTTTTCTTGAATCCCTTTCATTTCTCTTCCCAATTTTTTCTCTGCTTCTCTTACTTGGTTTCCCAAATCCTTTTTAAGCTTTTCCATGGTCTGATACCAATTCATATTTTTTCTTGGAGGCTTTTGATGTAGGCTCTTTGACTCTTTTGACTTCTTCTGGCTGTATGTTTTGATCTTTGTCACCAAAAAAAGATTTTAGAATCTGAGTCTGAGTCTGTGTCCTTTTTTCACTTCCTGGCCGTGTTCCCAGAGAACTACTTGACTTTTGAGCTTTTGTTCGGGGTATGACTGCTTGTAGAGTAGAGAGTGCTTTGTCCCAAGCTTTAGGGGCTACGCTGCTGTTTTCAGAGCTACTTCTACTCCACTGTCACCGCAAGCTCTGCCATAGCAGCACTCCTCCTCCCCCATGAATCGCTAACCAGTATTGCAACCCAGATCCAAGCAGGGCAAAGCAAGCCCTGCACTCCCGCTCTGGTTTGCCACTTGATTTCTCCCACTGTGTGAGCCAGGGACTCTGGAAGCAGCTGACATAGGAGCTCCACCGCCTCACCACCTGCACCACCCTCAGGGCTGGTGGCTAGACCGCTCTCTAACCCGGTCTAGCAATTTGCCCACTTACCTGCTCCGTGGTCTTTGGTGTTTGTGGGTTGAGAAGTCTGGTAACTGCCACAGCTCAGTGATTCATGGCCCTATAGCCTGCTTCAGGTGATTCCCTGTCTGGTCTGTCCTGGCGTGCCCCAAGCTGGGCTGTGCTGCATTCCCAGCACCATGCAGTAGACCCTTCCCAGTGACCATCCAGGCCCTCTGGTGCTGGAGACCTGCCTCCCTCTTCTATTTCGTGGGTTCTGCATCTCTAGAATTTGTTTAGAGCTATTTTTTACAGGTGTTTGGAGGGATTTGGGGGAGAGCTTAAGCAAGTCCCTGCTTTCCAGCTGCCATGTTGGCTCTACCCTCCCAAGCAGTTATTTAGAGGAATAAAAAAAAGTACGGTACCCAAATTTTCCTTTGTGTCCATTTTTAGTAAGTTTTATACTTCATTTTGTTGATATTTTTCCTAGTTTTTCAGACTTTTTTCTACATTGAATTTTTGAAATGAAAAAAAAAATAATACCAGTAATTAAATTAAACCATATTGAAAACAATTTTTAAAATTAGTTAATGACTTTTAAGTCTATGAAAAAAGAAATGATCATCACCAGGTGCCAGAATGGGTTTGCTAAGGACATGTCGTAACAAAATGAACTTCTCTTCTTTTTTGTTTTTTTGGTAGAATTACTAGACTATTAAATTACTCAAATGTTGTAGACATAGTATATTTGGTATTCTTGTTGGTAAGAAGAGAAGGTTGGATTGGATGATATGTAGTTGGGTAGATTAATTCTTTATTCTGGACACAAGCAGAGTGGGTCTAATCCGTATTCCATACATTGTAGTAGTTTCTTAGCTCCATTGTAGAATTTAGTACTATTCCTGTACAGTTTCTTTCTATTTTTTATATAGTGCTTTTGTAGTTAATCAACAATTATTTATTAAGCATGTATGTGCCAATAACTGTGATGAGTGCTGGAAATAAAAAGACAATAGTACAACCCCTGCCCTAAAGGGTCTTATATTGTATTTGCAAAAACTCTTATGTATTAAAACAGGGCTGTCCAACCTTAGGTTTTTATTGAAACAATAGACACTATATTTTGATTTGCCCTTTTTGTGAGAGCTCTGGCGTAGTTAGGCTTAGTTTACTAAAGCATTTATGTAAATTTCTATGCTTGTAGGTAGATTGCATAAGTTGCACTGCAGTTGGCCTGGGCCACATTTCAGACAGCCCTGGTAGAAAACATAGGCAGTATGTTTGGAAGATAATCTCAGAGAGAAGGCACTAGCAGATTCAAGGTTGGGACTTGGAAAGACTTCCTGAATATGGTAGAATTTGAGCTGAGCTTTGAGGGAAGCCAGGAAATTCAGGAGGTGGAGGAGAGGAGGGAGAACATTCCAGGCATGAGAGAAAAACCATAAAAAAGTCCAGTTAGGAGATGGAGTGTTGTGTGAGAGGAATAGCTAGAAGACTGGTATTGTTGAATCATAAATTAGGTGGAGGCAAATAAAATGTGAGAATACCGGAAAGGTAGGAAGGGGCGAAGTTGTAGAGGATTTTATATTTGACCCTGGCAGTACCAAAGAGCCACTGGAGTTTATTGAGTAGTGGTGGTGATGACATTGTTAGACCCATACTTTAGGAAGATTATTTCAAAAGCTGAGTAGAAGTTGTATTGGAGAGACCTGAAACATATAGGATGATAGAGGGGGCAGTCTACTGGAGAAGGAATAGAATGGAATCAATGTTCCATATTGAGAGATTTGCCTTATCAAAGAGAAGGGTCACCTCTTTGTAATAAGTACGGGTGAAGGAAGAAATAGTGGAGGAAGACATCTGAATGATGTTCAGGTGGAGGGAAGGAGAGGGAGCTCTTAGGAATGGCTTCAGTTATTTTCAAAGAAGTATAAAGCATGGTCTTCAGATGAGAGGGTTGGGGCTGGGATGCCGTGAAGACTTGAGGAGGGATGAAAAAATTTGGAGTAGACTCTGTGGCGAATGGTATAGTGACATGATTAGGGAGGTGTAAAAGGAATTGCCTTATTGCTTTGAGGGCTCAGTTGGGATTGTACAACATAAATATGTAGTGGACCCACTCAGCACAGCTTTGGGATTTTCTCCCATGTTTCTTTCGCAGCATCTAAATAGGAGCAAAGGTAGCAGATGTGGGAGTAATCTAAGGTTGAGGCTTGGCAAGGCATGATCAGAGGTAGGATAAGGGGGTCAAGGGAGTAGTATAGGAGAACTAAATTGATTCACTAAGCATTCAAGATAGGCAAGGAAAGACAGTGTAGCCAGTATAATGGTGATGATCTGAGAGAAAATTGAGAGACGCTAGCAATGGAGGTCATTGTGAAAATGAAATATATGCTTAGGGGGTTATAAGACAGATGAAAAGATGAAATTATAAAAATTATGATGAGACATTTCTTCAGTTGTAAAGTATGGATAATGCTATTTATATATTACCTACCTCACAAGACTAATGTGCAGAATGCACTTTATATACTTTAAGTGTTATGGAAAGTTCTCTATTATTATTTTGGAATCTATAAAGTTAATCCTTTGGGAGGGCACCCTAGTGATTACTCAGCAAAGAAACCTGGGAAAGTAAACAGACCTAGTAACTTGAGCTAGAAAAAGCATGACTGGATTTTGCTTGAAATATATCAGGTCAGGTCAGGTTTTGCTCATTCATATCAGAAAAAGGAACTTAGTGAAAGGTGTTACATGTTCTTTGGAACATGTTACATGAACTTTGAAATCAGAAGAAAATTAGACTGTTTTGTGGTCTTTATATATAAGTGGTAGGAGGGAGACCAGATCTAGCATTAATAACATCTACTTGTTTACATCGTATGGCAACGAATGAATTTTACTGAGATAACAGTATGGATAGAACTTCTGAGAGGGGGAGGGATAGATTTCCAGGGAGAATGAAGAATGGAATTAACCTAGGTCAGAATCAGGTTGAAAATTACCTTCTTCAGTCATGATCCCCATACCTAGAAATAAAATCACGAAGCAGATTTTTCAGTGCAAATTGGCCATGCCAGCCTACTTTGGTGTGGGATCCTTAGAGTTTGATTTAGCCACCATTCTCTCCAGGAGTGGTTTGAGGTTTAATCCTTAAATAATAAGTATCAGTGGAAGTGAAGAGTTGCCAAGAACTTTTAGACATAGCTCCATTTTACAGTTTGCTGAAGATGAACATTAACTTTTGGGACTTTCTATAGTGGTGTGACTTGCTCCTTTTATTTAGGGAAACAGATTTAAAACAATATAGTTGCTAGCAGTAAAACATCATAGGTGACCTAAAGTAAGTGGTGTACCTATTTCACAGATAGCAGCATAAGGGGGTAATACTTGGGAATTGAATCCTTTTCTGTAAAGGGAAGAACCAGGGTAGATCAGGGTGGTGGCTGTGATAACCAGTGTAGCAGGTGAGCAAGGCTCAGGTGGAACAAAGTAGGGTACAGGGGAATTAGCCTGGAACTGAAAAGCGTCTGCAGTTCATCACCAGGAATCTTTGTGTGGCACAACCACTTATAACTAATTTGCTTTAAGACAGATAACCTGTCAGCCCTGTCCCATTTAAATAGTTACTGCATCTAGCATTTTGAAAGGACTGAAATTAAATTTCTTTAAAGGTATTCTCTAATAGTTCACTAAGTAAGACTAACTTTTCCACTGAACTGCCCCCTTCCCCCAACTAGGTTGTCTTATTGCATAGGTAATTTTCACATACATTACTGATTAATTATAATTGCTTCCTGTTTCCTTTCTTATACTACAGTCCTGTTGGGTTCTTCATTCATTCAGCACTTTGAAATTCCATAATGAACTCAACCTAAGAAATGCGGTTGAACTAACAAAAAAGAGCCTAATTGAAGACAAGGAAATGCCTGTCAAGGTGGAGGCTGCAATTGCTCTTCAGTCGTTAATTTGTAATCAAGAACAAGGTAAGATCAAAATCTCTTAAATGGTACTTGTTTACCTCTGTTCCCCCTTAAATTATTTTCTTATTATACTTTCTTTTGTCTCCTAAAAGGGGCCCTTGTCTTAGGGTCCAACCTCAGGATTGAGAAATGAATCCTGGTCTCTCATCTTAATAACTCATTGTAGCTGAAGATCCCTGAGGAAAAGTTAGGAAAACTTTGAGCCTGTAGGACGTTAGAATGAATTTTGTGTTTCTTGTGGTGGAACATGCTGTTCAGTGCTTCCATGGAGTATGTTGTGGAAAGAATACTGGGTTGTGGGGCAGTAGACCTGAATTCTAGCTTCAGCCATGCCATTAATTAGCTGTGTTACCACCTAGGATAAGTGACTTTATCTCTCTGGACTACACTTTTCTTATTTGTGAAGTGAAGAAGTTGGCGTATATAATCTCTAAGGAATCCTTCAGCTCTAAAATTCTGTTATTATTTAATTACACAGTTTCAGAGCTAGAAGACCACCTTGTCTGATCCATACTTGAACAAATATCCTCTACAATACACCCAACAAAAAGTCATCTAGTTTTTGTTTGAAGAGCTTCTGACTAGGGTAGCTAATCCCTTGAGGCAGCTTCTTCCACTTTTGCTTACTTTTAATTATTAGAAAGATTTCCCTTATATCAGGGCCATTTTTTCCTTTTTATGAAATGTCTACGCTTTCCTCCAGGTTTTTCTATCTGGATCTAAGCAGCACAAGTCTACTCCTTCCATGTAGAAGATTTTCAGATATGTAAAAGCTACTATCATGTGCCCCTTGAGTCTTTTATTCTCTGTACTAAACTTCTCTTCAGCCAGGATTTCCACTGTGGTCACTCTCCTTTGTATACTCTTTATCTTATTGATGTTTCCTTAAAATTTGGTGCCTAGAACTAAATTTATTTCTCCAAATGAGCTCTAGCCTGGGCAGGGCCCAGAGGGAGTATTGCTTGCCAAGTCTTTAACAAACTAGGAGTGAATAACAACAACAACAAGACCACATTTTTGGCTCTTATATCCAAACTGTTGACTTATTTTGTCAAGATCTTTGTCAGATGAGCTGCTCTCTATTATGTAGACTTGAAGATGATTTTTTTAATCTAAGCGTAAGATTTTACATTTATGTTTATTAAATTTCATACTAGATTTTATTCAGCCCAGTATTCTGTCTTGTTAAGATCTTTTTGCATTCTGATTCTGCCATCCCCACTGTGTTAGCTATCCCTTCCAGTATGATTTTTTTGATATCTCTAGATAGTGAATAGCATATTTAAAGAAAAAGAAGAGAACTCTTAAAAATAGATGAATCCTTATTGTTCCATTTATAAGAAACCTTTGAAATCAACTTCAAACTTTATACATTTTCTGCCTTATCTATTTAAAGGCACTAGAATCTAGCTTTGACCCTGTAGTAGGAAGGCCGAATTTATGACCTCAAAGAGAATCATACATATGTCTGAACGGTTTGCAGTTGTTAGGTATAAGAAATTCTTTAAGTAGAAGGCATCAAAACATTTATTTAGGCCCCACAGTGGCAGACCCACGAACCAGCCTCCCTATTCCAATATTGTGATCATAAACTTCCGGGCCCAATAAGCCCACCTCACAAGAGTAACCAAGAGGCCACAGAAAAGCATGATGGCATTAAACCAAATCATATTCACTGGCCTCAAGTCCTCGCTCACACTCCTGGGTCCACACACGGGTCAGCTCTGCTTCCGCAGCTCCTGCTTCAGCTTCGGCTTTTTTTCAGCTTCAGCTGCAGCTGTCTCTTGGCTCACCTTTCCTTGCAGCCGAGCCTCTGGCGTCCTCAAGCCCTGCCTAAATGACCAGAGGCCATTGGTTCCCGAGTTGGCCCCTCTTAAGTCATCAGTCTACTCCCACACAGGTTTCACACCTGTTAGGGCTTTGGACCTGGGGCTTAGCATTTAGCAAGATTAAATGAAACAGCTGAATCACTCAAAAGTAAACGAAAGCCAAACTCCCGAAGTCCTAAGGAGCCCATTTTACCTTACCGATACAGACCCCTTTACTGATATTAGCTGTGGGGCATTGACTTAGTGTTGGGCTAGAACTGCGGAGAAAGATAGTAGTAAGATTGGTAGAGAAAATCCTTAATAATTTGGAGTAAGGATATGCTGATATTGTGTTGTATACATACATACTGTTGTCAGAACATCCGTATTCTTCCTTCTCTAATTTACATTCCTGTCCCCCCCCCCCCCCCCGCCCAGTTGATTATTGGAGTGTGCTGGGAAACATAACTTGGAAAGCATAATGAAAATTTCATTTAGTTACTATGTTTTTCTGCTTGAATCTAGAAGTGTAATACTCTTAGCGTATACTTTGAAATAAAATTAATATTTCTGTTTGCTTCACGACTAATAACTTTGCCTCATTCTCCTTTTGAAGTTTTTGATTTTACTAATTTTGTTTGTTGTCTAATTGAATTAGCCAAAGAATATGTGAAGCCACATGTGAGGCCTGTCATGCAGGAACTATTACACATTGTTAGAGAGACAGAAAATGATGATGT
Source organism: Phalanger gymnotis (assembly GCA_028646595.1). NCBI lineage: Eukaryota > Metazoa > Chordata > Mammalia > Diprotodontia > Phalangeridae > Phalanger > Phalanger gymnotis. The sequence continues at coordinate 2,822 of JAQQSZ010017319.1, read as the reverse complement.
TACTAACGTTATCCAGAAGATGATCTGTGAGTACAGTCAAGAGGTGGCTACTTTCGCTGTGGACATGACCCAGCATTTGGTAAGATAGCAGAACTCCACTCAAGACTAAAAGCAAGAACCTGATTTTCTATTGTTTTAGAATAAGCCCTGCTAAATATGAATAAAGTTCCTAAATTTGTAGTTTAGTCATGGGTGTGGATGTAATTGAATGAGAAACAAAGTCACTATAGAAATGGTTGCTTGGTATATTGTTAACCTCTCCTGTCAGGATCTTTTTCTCTAACTTGCAAGGTTCCCAGTTTTAAACAGATAGTTTATAGAGCTAGAATTAGAATGCTGTGTTGTACCCTCATTGTGCTGGAAAATGATTCCATTTTTTTTCTAATGTTAGGCTAAATTAATTTTGTGTTTTTTCATGATTTTGAAATTTTTTACTACCCTTGTAACAAAATTTTGAAATTACATATTCATTAAGCTTCTAGACCTTCCCAATGACTACTTGATTTGGAGGGGCTTTTATGTGACACTAAAATAAGTTGGTTGTTTTTTAAAGAAATAAAGACTATCATAAATTCTGGCATTGTTTAAAATACTTGTAAATGACATTAATTGCTATTAACTTCATTATTTGGGGCTGATTATTAAGTTTGTGGGTAATCACAAATTCATTTATTTCTCCTCCATTTCCACTCCGTTCTTTGCTTTTTCTGTACTTACTCACTCTTGTGGAAGCTTTAAAAAGAGAAATTTAAAGTTCATTTCTTAACTCTGGTTAATGATTTGGGTGAAAGAAGTTTTGTTTTTGTTTGTAGTATTTGTTTTTTATAGGGTGCTGATATTCCCTATGGATACAGATAATAAAATTTTGGCCACATTTAAAATCTGATAGGTTGCCGTAACTACAGGAAATAGTATGGTTCGGTGGACAGAGTCTAGACTTAACATTTTGTTCCTCATGTGTCTTCATATGACAAATGTCTTTTATATGTAATCTTTTACAAGAAAAATATTAAAATAGTAACTAAATATATTTTTACTTTACAGGCTGAGATATTTGGCAAAGTTCTTCATAGTGATGAATATGAAGAAGTAGAGGACAAAACTGTTATGGCTATGGGAATTTTACATACAATTGACACTATTTTGACAGTTGTGGAAGATCATAAAGAGGTGTGTTTTCTCAAATCAAATTTAAATCATTTTGTTTTATTACTATGTTAAAATTTTACATAAATTGAAAGAAGAGATAAAAATGTTAATAAGAATGTACATTAAATTCAAAACCTTATTTTAATATTAGATCTTCCCAAGATTTCTCTCAAATAAAATTCATGTTCATAGAAGAGTAGTAGTGTACTTTAAAAAACAAAAACAAGAGGAATAAAGATCAGTTACAAATTATTTTCATTTGTTTACACTTTTGAAATGATGATTTGGCTTGTTTATATGCTGAAGTCCCATCTAATATTTATTAAAACAAATTGTAAGCAAATATGGCAAATAGAATGCAATGATTCTGTTTTAGTCGCTTGATAAGGTCTTCTCTTTGTGATGCCATTCAAACATTAAATATTTATTAAGTGCCTACTATGTGCAGGCACTCTGCTTATGTTCTGATGATACAAAGAAATGTAAAAGATAGTCCTCTGTTTTCAAATACTCTCAGTCTAATGGTAGGGTCAACCTGCTAATAACTATGTACAAATAAATGATAATTTAGAAATAATCAGCAGAGGAAAGTCAGTAGAATTAAGAGGAATAAGGAAAGGTTTCCTGTAAAAAGTAGGATTTTAGCTAGAACTTGAAGGAAGCCAGGGGAGCCAGGAGGTGGTGATGGGGAGGGAGAGCATTCCACTTGTATTGGACAGCCAGTCAAAATGCCTATAGTTAAAAAATAGAGGCCATTGTCATCAGATTGCAGAATACATGGAGTTGAGGCATGATGTGTAAGAAGACTGGAAAGACTGGGATAGACTAGGTTATATTTGTTCCTATAGTTGATAGGAGACCATTGAAATTTATTGAGTAGGGGCCCAGAGTTGAAGATGGTGGCTGGAAAGCAGAGACTAGCGTGAGCTCTCCATCAAGTCCCTCTAAAAACCTATAAAAAATGGCTCTAAACCAATTCTAGAACTGCAGAACCCAAAAAATAGCAGAGGGAAGCAGGGCTCCAGCCCAGGAGAGCCTGGATGGTTGCTGGGTGAGGCCTGTCGCTCACGGAGCTGGGAGTGGAGGGGAGCGGAGCAGAGCCCAGCGTGAGTGGCGCAGACCAACCAGACCAGGAGCCGGGCGGAGTGGGCCCTAGTGCCCTAAATCAGTGAGCTGCAGCAGTTACCAGACTTCTCAAACCACAAACACCAAAGAAAACAGAGAAGGTTAGTGGGAAAACCTGCTGGGGACAGGTCGATAGAGTTTGCGGTTCAGCCACCTTCCCAGGGGCAGCGGAGGTGGGGCAGCTACAAAACTGTAGCTGCAGTTGTTTTTAGCTCATGCCCACCTGCTGGGAGAAATTAAGTGGCAGATCAGAGCAAGAGTGTAGAGCCTGCTGAAGATCTGAGTCCAGTCCAGATTGGGGGTTCTTGGGGAAGGAGGAGTGCTGGTGTGGCAGAGCTGGCACATCCCCTCAAGCTTGGAACATAGAACTCTTTAGTCTACAAGCAGTCATACCCTGCTGAAAAACTCAAGGGTCAAGTAAGTTGTCTGGAAACATGGCCAGGCAGTGAAAACGCACCCAGATTCAGTCTCAGACTTTGGAATCCTTCTTTGGTGACAGAGAAGACCAAAACATACAGCCAGAAGAAGTCAACAAAGTCAAAGGGCCT
>JAQQSZ010017318.1:0-10827 GCA_028646595.1 Phalanger gymnotis | reverse complement strand
GAAGGGAGGGCAGATGGGGGTGGAAGTAATCAAAAACACTTTCAAAAAGGGACAGGGTCAAGGGAGAAATTTCAATAAAGAGGGATAAGTTAGGAAGAAGCAAAATATAGTTAGTCTTTCACAACATGAGTATTGTGGAAGGGTTATACATAATGATACGCGTGTGGCCCATGTTGAATTGCTTGACTTCTTAGGGAGGGTGGGTGGGAAGGGAACAGGGGAGAGAATTTGGAACTCAAAGTTTTAAAAAATAGATGTTCAAAAACAAAAACAAAAAAGTTTTTGCAGGCAACAAGAAAATAAGATACACAGGCAATGGGGCATAGAAATTTATCTTGCCCTACAAGAAAGGAAGGGAAAAGGGTATGGGAGAGTAGTGGGGTGACAGATGGGAGAGCAGACTGGAGAACAGGGCAACCAGAATATATGCCATCTTGGAGTGGGGGGAGGGCAGAAATGGAATGGGGAGAAAATTTGTAATTCAAACTCCTGTGAAAATCAATGCTGAAAACTAAATATATTAAATAAAATTTATAAAAAAAAAAAAATCCCCATGTGTCATGGGACCACAAGACCAAATAAAAGTGTTCTTCCTGTTGGGTTGGAAAGACCAAACTCCTAGCAAGCTTAGTCATCTGAAGGCTGTCCTCAGTGGGTGACGTCAGACTCCATGCCTCAATCATTGAATTGAACTGGCAGCCTGCATAAAACCTCAGCTTAATGCTTTGTATAAACCACAGGGGTCTGCTCCTGGGAGAGGAACATTTGTAGGAATGATAGGGAATGGTGTTCCAACAGGAAAATATGATGTAATGAAGAAGGGGGAACAAAGCCACATATGTGGTTACTTTGCTTTTAAGTACATTTGTCTGTATGGGATGTACATAATTACCGAAGAGACATTTTGTCAGATTCCCTTTTTCCCCTCTTTGCTGCATTTGGTTTCCCCTTCCACTTCAGGAGAAGGGCATTACATTACTATTAACTCTGGTTTTTATTTTGATTTCACATGCAGGATTTCATATCTATCTCTATCAAATTTTATCTCGTTTGATGTAGGCCATTGTCCTAGACTGCAAAGATATTTTTTTTGTCATCTGGTGTGTTAGCAATCTCTTCTCCCTTCATGCCATCTGTCGATTTAGTAAGCATTCCATTAATACCTTTATCCAAGTAACTGTTAAAAATGCCAAACATTATAGGGCCAAGTACGTATCCCTGGGGCTTTCTGACAGATACCTCTCTCCAAGCCGACATCAGCCCAATCTTCTTTTACTTCTTCAACTAGTTTCAAATTCACCTAACTACACTATCATCTAGGCCAGTGATGACCATCTACTTCTATGTCATGGTTACATTAGTAAGCAGTAGCATTTCCTTGCCTTAGTCTAAGACCCTTTTTTCAAAGAATCCACCTCTATTTGAAATGTTAATTTAGTATATTTAGGACCACAGCAGGTAACAATTACTTCAAGATAGAGATTATAAAGTTAGAGATATTTTTCTATCTATAAGATGGGTCTTTGGATGCTCACATTCTATTTGTTTTAGAATCGCTCTTGAGATCCATTCTGGCTTATTCCAGGAGAAGATCTCTTGAAGAATTTCCATCATATCTGTTCTAACAGCTTCATTTAAATGATTTTGAAGGGGGAGAAGGCAGGACAATTGGGGGTAAGTGACTTGCCCAAGGTCACAGAGCTAGTAAGTATGTCAAGTGTCTGAGGCTGGATTTGAACTCAAGTCCTCCTGACTCCAGGGCCAGTGTGGTGGTCTACTCACTACTCACCTACCTGCCCCCATTTTAAAAATTTACCTAGCCTTGATCTCATCTCTGATTTCCCTTAGTAGGGTCAGGGATAGTTATTTGGATTATTATGTATGGATGCTTAGTGACCAAGTTGAGGCAGAATAATTTGAATGGTGAGAAATCATCTCCTACCTGCCTGATTCTTCTTTTTCAGTCTTCTTTGGTGGTTCATTATCTATCTGCCATACTCTCTGGTCTGGGCCCTTTCTTTCTCCCTATTCTCTCTCTTCTGACAGTCTCATTATCTCCTATTGGTTCGATGTTCATCTCTACAAAGATGCTTCCCAGGTCCAAATACCTAGTGCTAACCTCTCTTCTGAACTCTAACACTCAGTCTACAACTGCCTGATGGATATCACCATCTAGATAGCTCATTATTGCAGAGTCAACCTGTGGCTAACTAAAAATATCATCTTTCCTCTAAACTTGTGCTACCATTGACCCGGTCACTCAGGTTTATAGCTACATCCTAGTTTCTTCCCTTTCCCTTATCTTCCATATCCAGTGAGTTGTCAGGTCTAGTTGATTCCATTTCCATGATGTATTTTGAATGTGTTGCCTTCTTTCCCTCTATTCACTTAGGCTTTGCTCGGCTCTCAGTTGGACTCCTCTAACAGCCTCCTAATTGGTCTCTCTGTTCCCAGTCTCTCTCCTCTATCATCTGTTCAACACACAACTAGCAAATTAATGTAGGAACAGATCAGATAATTCCGTTGCCTTGCTTACAGACAGCCTTTAGGGTAAAATACAAACTACTCGGCCTGGTATGCAAGACCCTCCACTATCTTTCCAGTTTTGTTCCCTATTCTTCTCCTTTAACCTCTCTATGTTCCAGTTAAACTGAACTGTTACCTCATCCCCTAACTTGGCATTTCATTTTATGCCTCCATAATTTTATCCCAACTGCCCACCATGCCTGGGAATATACATGCCTAGCATGGTGCTTTGAACATAGTAGGTATTCAATAAAGGCTTGTTGAATTGAATTGAATATTCTCTCTTTCCTCACAACCTCTCAGAATCCTCGTTTTCCTCTGAGAGTTCCCTCAGGTGCTGCCTTCAAGTAGCCATCCCTTCCAAAGTTATAAAGCAGCATGCAGCCTTCTCAAATTACCTTGCACTTACTCATCTGCCTACCTCTCTCCGTAGAGATGTTAGCTCCTCAGAGGCAGAAATGGTTTTTAGTTGTTATTGGTTTGTCTTTGTATCTCTAGCAGCCAGCACATTGTCTTGCACATAGTGGGTCCTTAATAAGCATTTGTGAAATGGAATTGAATGGTGGCTGATCTTCCTTCAGCCTCAGTGAGATCTTTTACTTACTGAGGCACAACAAAATGGACTCAGTGGTCCAGTGGTTTGTAAAAAGGTCAACTCCTCTGTTTAAGGTATAAATGAATGACCCTAGGCAGAATATGCTACCTATGAAGTACACGGAGCTTTGCCAAAATTTACTAATTAAACTGGATTATGGTTGTTATGTTGGCTGGGCAAACAGTATTCCTGAGGGATGTTTCCTGTCCTTTGTCATTTCGGAGGTGCTGGCTGCATGGCTCTGGGAGAAATAATAATAGGTTTTGAAATTCAGGGTGTGACCAGCCAGCTTTTCCAAGTGAATTCTGGCCTTGGCTTAATTGGACTGTTCTTTTAGGAAAACATCTTAATAAACAAAGTTTTTTAAAGAACAAAAAAACGCAATTTTCTTGTCTCTCCAATTAGTGAAGCTGCCACATGCTCACTTCTTTCACTGGTATTTCCTGTTTGCAGCTTTTTCAGTTGCAAAGGAGGGAGGATTACAGATCAGTTGCACAGCTTGGCAGCACTGCTCTAGTTCCTGGCTAAGTCTACTCCATTAGAAAGGGACTGGGGTTGTTGGTGATCAATTAGTCACTGTAGTCCTTTTCTACTTATGGGGAGTTGGGAGATACAATCTTTATGATTCATAATGTCATTCTTTTAAACCCTGGAGATCCTTATCCCAACCCTCCCTCATACCACTGAGTTAGATCTACCAAAGCTGCATGTTGCTGCTGTCCCCCAGAGTAAGACTAGCTAAATCTCCTTCCTTGGAATTGTAGGGATACTCCTGAGGGATTGAGGAAGCTTTCTATTGCCTTTGGTTTAAGCCTCTATTCCATTGTGGTAGTTCAGGATTAAGGACTGTGTAGATGGGAAAGTAGGCATGAAAGCCATTAGTTGCTTATGTTTTCTTGCACTTTGTGGGGGGTGAGGGGATTAATAATGTTCAAGATTTTTTCCATGTCTTTGGAATCTTCCTTTCTTTCATATGTCTTGTGATTCAATCTCTCACAATTTTATCACCTATGCCATGAATGTCTTCTATATAAACTTGCTCTGATACAACTCCTTTTTTGTCTTCATTCTTTTAAGAACTATTTCTACCTTCTTATATGTGTATTTGGAATTGTAATGATACAAGTTGATGTGTTCATGGTTCTATTATCCTTGACTGAAAACAATTTCTTGAAATAATCGTTGGCAGATTTTTTCCATTTTTTTTTCCTGTCTGTTGCCTTTCTTTTTTCATCCTTAAATTTTTTGGGATGGCTTCATTTCCCTGGCCCTCTTGCCAAGTTTCTTTAAATTGATTCTATTCTGCACTGCTTGTCTCTGTTTTATAAGGTGATATTGCTCATAATCACCCATCACTCCCCACTCTTAGATTTTCACGAATAAATCTACTTTCTAAACTGGCATTGCCTTTGGCCGTCATATCTCTCTGTTTACTGAGTGGTTCAGTAACTAATGCACTTTCTTGGCTCTTTTGATCTTTGGGTTGTGGCAATTAGTTTGTATGGCTTAAGTTTCTGGTTAAAATGTTATAATTCATATTGTAAATTTTCTATTTTCATTATCAATTACTTGCTTAAGTAGCTTAGAATTGAGCTGTTTCAACTTTATGCTCTATCTTTTCCCTATTGTTATTTTTTTTTTCTGACTTTTTACTAATTCTGATCTTTGTTCTCACAGGTCTGTGGTATATACAAAGACAGTTGATTCAAAGATGACTCCTACATTTATGAGTCTTTTCCTGTCAAAATACAATTTCATTTATAAAATATCATTTAGTACTCACTATGTTCAGTGCCTACCAATTCTTTCGTGAAAGAAAATGTTCAAAATGTAAAGGCATAAGATATCTTTGTGGTCTATAAGTCTTTAATCTTTCTCATTCTTTCTTCCTAAACTATGACATCTGAAATATTTCTCTTTATCCTGACCCACAATTGCATTGAAGATATTGAGTATCAAAGTGCATGTTGATTTAATTTGGAGAGTATTATTAAGTTCTTTTAGGAATCCCTCTACCTGTTCATTCTCTGCCATCACTGTTAGTGCATAAGCTGCATTTATTTTCATGGTGGTTTTTTTTTTCAGTTCTTTATCATGAGCCTTGCAACACAAGATAACCAATGTCCCATGAAATGTTTCTCATTGCTTTTTAGCGTATGATAAAGCCAAAGTCACTATTTCTTTTCTTTGCCTTTCCCAGAAGTACTTGCAAGCCATTTTTATGTTTAGATGCAACTTCCTTCTTTCAGAGAAGGAAGATGATCAATTCACATTTGTTAGTGACAATGAAATTTAAACGCCAAAGTACCTATTTGTGGGCACTAATGGATTTAACAAAAGCAAAACATGTATGTGTTCTATGGCGCCTTCCTCCCTAGTGTAAAATATAAACTTTTTGAAGGCTGGGACTTTTGTTTTTACCATTAAATCCCTAGTCCCTAGCACAATTTATTGCATGTAGCAGATGTTTAATTAATTTTTGTTGAATTAAATCGAAAACATCTTTGCAAACAAAGCCAATTTTTTGTAAAGACGTGATTTCATTTTCTATCCAGTTGTGGTTCATTAAGGATGTAACACGTTTCCACAATTTTAACAGAGAAACATTGCCACCTCTTTAATTTTTGCCTCACTTATGGTTTGTTTGTAATTTTAAACAAAGGATTCCAAGGTATTTCTATAGCTCAATGTTAGCACCGAGGGCACAGACATAAACCAACTAGCAGTTATGTGCTAGGCTCTCATGGCCAGTGCTGATTACCTCTTCATGGAAGGGATACAGACCACACATAGGATACAACTGCCAGTTCTCATTTAAGGGTTCCTGGCAAGGTGACACTCTTTATCCCATAAGGCCAGCAGACAGACAACTCATAAAAGCAATTGGCTGCCAAAGCAAATGTATAGCCATTCATTGCTGGTTACCATGCTGTAGTCTAACCACTCTCACATGTTGAGAGTTTTAATGGCTATTTGGTAGAGAAGGAGATGTTTGTCATCAAAAGGATGATAATAGTATAGCCGTTGATCACTTAACCTTTCTTTCCCAGCAGAGTGAACTGCATGTACCCTTTCTAGACAAGGGGATACTCTCAGGGGCTCAGAAAAGTATTGTGTTGTGTTCTGTATGATTAGGAGAGTGGAGTCTTATTCTGTGTACGATTTTCTGGGGCACCTCTAAATCTAAGAGGTCGGTGGTCTGAGATAAGAGTTGGCAATGGGAAGAGATTAGGAATTAGGGAGGGGAGGGAGATACCAGAATCTCCATCATCGTGCCCTGGTCTCTGGGGAATTTATCTTCTACAGCTCTTGCACTAGGGCCCAACCTACTTGATTGGTGACTGAAAGTGTGCAGACTAGCCCATTGTATCTACAGGCTAGCCCTAGGGACCAAGTCAAATTCAACTAGCATTTTTAAGTACCCTCACTGTGCTAAGCGCAGAGCAAGTACTTCAGCTTCATATTCCATCAGACCATTCATTCATTCAGGTCATTTCACCACTCCCATTTCCCCTTCCCCATTTTCCACCTACTCCACATAACAAAATTCTCTTTCCTAATCATCTTTCCTTTTTTATGAAGCGTCTTTCCCAATTAAAATATAAATTCCTTAAGGATAAGGATTGTCTCTCTTTTAAAAAAAATTCTATCTCTAGTGCTTAGCATAGTGCTTGTCGCAGGGAGTGCTTTATGTTTTTCTTCTTCTTTCTTCCTTCCCTCCTTTCTTTTTTTGAACACTTATCAATAATTATTGAGCCCCTGTTGGTCTGATTAGAACTGTATTAATACAAAAAGGTATGTCCCAGCTTTAAAGCAGGGGTTGGTATGACAATCAGATGCTTCTGCAGTGGGTGCTGGATGACACACGGGAACTTCAATGTTTAATTGGATTTTCGAGCCCTGAGTCATTAGTTGCTTTATTTTTGGGACAGAGAGAACTCCCCCCATGCCTACACAATTGAAGTCTCCCATCAGTATTATACTATGCTTCAGTGCCCAATCTCCTCATCTGTTCCCTCATTTAAGTGATTTATAGTATAATTGGATGACAAAATGTCACTTATTTCTCTCTACGTTTATCTTTATCCAAATTCTTTCCACTATGCTTCCCTGTTCTGTTTCTTATAATTCTTCACACAAGCAGATCTTAACATATTGCATCCCACCTTCCTTTTGTTTTGTTGTTGTTCAGTTGTGTCTGACTCTGTGACCCCATTTGGGGTTTTCTTGGCAGAGATACAAGAGTGGTTTGCCATTTCCTTCTCCAGCTCACTTTACAGATGAGGAAACTGAGGCAAACAGGGTTAATGACTTGTTTAGGGTCAAACAGCTAGTAAGAGTTTGAAGTCAGATTTGAACTCAAGTCTTCCTGACTCCAGGTCTGGCACTCTATCAACTGTGCCACCTAGCTGCCCTCACCTTCCTTTTACTTATCCCATTTCTTTGGAAAGTACTCATCTAGGACCATGTTCCTGGTATGAATTTTTCCATCCTAATAAGTCTCAGTAGCATTTATGAGATTGAATTTGCCTCTTTGCATCAGGGTCATTAGGTCATCTTAGTGCCTAAATTTTGTTTTGGTTCTTTGATTTTGTCTCTTGTTAACCTCTAGATACTCAGGTGCTCTTACTTTCTTTTCCTTGTAGCTACTCTGTGTGGTATCTAGCTAGGCGATGTATATGTAGTTTTCTCTATCCCCCAGCCTCTTTAGTGTGAAGTCATTTTGATTTGATTTATAAGACATCAAAAATATATTATTTTTTAAAAAGTATTTACTTATAATTCTTTCTTAAATTTTTTTGAGTTCTAATTTCTCTCCCTCTCTCCACTCCCTACCCATTGCAAAGACAAGCAATATGATATCAATTACATATGTGAAATCATACAAAATATATTTCCATTTTAGCCATGTTACAAAAAAAGCAAGAAAAATAAAGTGAAAAAATTATACTCCAAGAAATTGTAGCATGTGCAGGAGCCATAGCACAGTAAAACTATCTCAGCATAAGGCTAAACCAGGTTAAGGGTAACCAATGCGCCTCAGACCCACTGGTAAGGTATGGGAATGTCCAACCCAAGGATGTGAAGACTTCCCCTGGCAGAATGGGCAGATGAGAACAATTCATTCCAAAGGCCATGAAGGCAGCTAAAGAGCTCGGTCAGACATGGAAGATGCCAGGGTCATCCACTACATCCTGGGCCATCACCAGTTGTCTTGACTTTTACTTTGCCACTGGACTTCGATGACTCTGGAAGAGAGAATGAGGCTGATGACTTTGCCCAACACTGCCTCGCTTAAATCCAGTTCACAAGCAAGTCAAGACATCATCCTTGTGATGTCATTAGTTGTCTTTGAAAAAGAAGGGTGAGCACTTGGCACAGTACGTGGCACATGTAAGTGCTTAATATTGACTTCATTGAGCACTGCCTGTGCTTGACACAAATGCCTTCAGTGCCCACTGGGCTTCTTTATGGCTGATCTATAAAATGATGCTAAGTTTTCTCTGAGTATGTGATTTTAAACTAGGGAAGGCCCTGGGATTCCACCACTGACTCCAGTATCCAATCTATTCTGGAGAACTGCCCAACATGAAGTTAGCACTTTATTACCATAAGATCCTATCTGGGAGGGACATTGGAAGCAATCTAGTCTACTTCTCTCATGTTACAGAGGAGGAAACTGAGGTCTAGAGAAGTTAGGGGCAGGGAACAAGCACTTAGTAAGCTCCTACTGCGCCATACTTAGCATTTCACAAATATCATCTTGTTTGGTCCTCACAACATCCCTGTGTTCTCATCTTATAGTTAAGGAAACTGAGAGAGAAAGAGGTTAAGATTTGCCCAGGCTCACACTGTAAGTAAATGTATGTGGCCAGATTTAAACTCAGGTCCTTCTGACTCCAGGCCCAGCACTGCTCCACCAAGCTGGCAAGTTAAATGACTTCCTGAGGTCACACAGATAGTAAGTAGCAGAGGTGAGATGTGAGCTTATGTCCTCAGATTCCAAAGCCAGTGCTGGTCTATCAATAAGCATTCATTAAGCACTTACTATATGCCAGGCACTCTGCTAACTGCTAGAGATAAAAAGAAAGGCACAAAAATGGTTCTGCCCTCAAGGAGCTCATAGTTTAATTCAGCTCTATGTGATAGGCTTATGGTGTCAAACACTAAAACAATAGTTTTAGGATAGAAAATCAATTCTCAACCTTTTTTGGCCTCATGATTCTTTTATACTCTTAAAAACAGAGGCCCCCAGGGAGCTTTTGTTTATATGGGTTTTATATACTGACATTTACTATATTAGAAATTTAAAAGGATGGAAATTTTAAATATTTATGAATTTAAAAGAACAACAATAAACATATCACACATGAACAACAGTTTTATGAAAAATAACAGCATTTTTAAAAATAATGAAAAGAGTGACCTTGGTTTACCTATGTTTACAAAAATCTTTAATGTTTGTTAAGTGTAGTAGACACTTAGAATCTCATATCTTCTTCAGCATTCAATTTATTGTGATATATGTATTGTTCTGGGGCAAGCATATGAAAAAAATCTGGCCTTACACAAGTAATGTAGTTAGAAAAGGGAAGGGGGTGGAGCCAAGATGGAGGCTGGAAAGCAGGGACTTGCTTAAGCTCTCCCCCAAATCCCTCCAAACACCCATAAAAATGGCTCTGAACAAATTCTAGAGCTGCAGAACCCATGAAATAGCAGAGGGAAGCAGGTCTCCAGCCCAGAACAGCCTGGATGGTTGCTGGGAAGGGTCTATTGCATGGTGCTGGGAGCAGAGCACAGCCCAGCATGGGCCGTGCCACGACAGACCAGACTGGGAGTTGACTGGAGCAGGCATTAGGGCCATGAATCATTGAGCTGTGGCAGTTACCAGACTTCTCAACTCACAAATGCCAAAGACCATGGAGCAGGTTAGTGGGTAAACTGCTAGATGGGGTTAGAGAGCAGTCCAACCACCAACCCTAGGGGTGGCAGAGGTGGAGCCCCAGTGTCAGCTGCTTCCTGAGTCCCTGGCTCACACGGTGGAAGGAATCAAGCGGCAGACCAGAGCGGGGGTGCAAGGCTTGCTTTGTCCTGCTTGGATCTGGGTAGCAATTCTGGTTGGTGGTTCTTGGGGTAGAAGGAGCACTGCTGTGGCAGAGCTTGCAGTGACAGTGGAGTAGAAGTAGCTCTGGAAACAGCAGCATAGCCCCTAAAGCTTGGGACAAAGCACTCTCTACTCTACAAGCGGTCATACCCTGACAGAAAGCTCAAAGGTCAAGTAGTTGACTGGGAACATGGCCAGGCAGCAAAAAAGGATGCAGGCTCAGACTCAGACTCTAGAATCCTTTTTTTAGTAACAAAGAAGATCAAAACATACAGCCAGAAGAAGTCAACAAAGTCAGAGAGCCTACATCAAAAGGCTCCAAGAAAAGTATGAATTGGTCTGAGGCCATGGAAGAGCTCAAAAAAGATTTGGAAAAGCAAGTAAAAGAAGTGGAGGAAAAATTGGGAAGAGAAATGAGAGTGATGCAAGAAAACCATGAAAAACAAGTCAATGACTTGCTAAAGGAGACCCAAAAAAATACTGAAGAAAATAACACCTTAAAAAATAGACTAACCCAAATGGCAAAAGAGCTCCAAAAAGCCAAAGAGGAGAAGAATGCCTTAAAAGGCAGAATTAGCCAAATGGAAAAGGAGGTCCAAAA